>JAULKQ010070750.1:0-19896 GCA_032356285.1 Smithsoniella earleae | reverse complement strand
TACATAACTTCAGTATTTATTTTTTCTATGATCACCAAGCTATGGGTGATTAGGTACACATGGAGAGAGAATAATTAGCTGCAAAATGAGGGGTACTTTAAGGCTTTTTTTGGCATTCTATCTATGCCTGAAGTCTGCACGTAAATTGTGTGCGCAGTTTCGTATTCATAAGAATGGGTTAATTAGTATGGCCGCACATGGAGAGACGCATGAAAATGCTGTAGAAAGCGTGTGAACAGACCCGTCGAAGTTCGTCCGTATTTGTGCTGGCATTTCGTGAGCTATTCTCATCGGTGTCTCCATTGTTTTTCCGCCGCGAAAGTGCAGTGTTATGCGTGACTGGCGGAGGTTCGTATGTACTACGTTATACAAAGGGTTTCAGCAAGGAGCTTCGTTTCCGTCGTGTGATCAGCCTTGCTTCAAGTTTCGGTTGCGTCAACTGCAAGATTGCTGGTTTGATGCCTGAATTCTCGTATTCTCGCTCTAAACGCAGCTATAATTAAACGGTATACAAAGACGAGGCTTCAGAACGATGAAAGTTGCATATACACGGAAATGAACACGCGACAAAAAAAATGAAAAGGAGTTCTTTAATTGATCATGTGAACCGTAAGCGACAAGATATTCCATGAGTTCGAATTGCCAGGAATATCTCTGTCTCCGCTGAGTTCTACGCCGGTGAGGCATATACACTTACATTAGACACCGACAGGCCTGGATCTGCTGCAGCGGCCATGTATAGAAGAAGGTTGAGATGGATTGAGTGCATTATCCCCCAGTGCAAGAGGCATAATAATGTATCATTTGTTTTAACACATAGCATACCCACCCAACACTTCTGCGCAGTCATGTTAATAATAATAATAATACACAATGTTGTTGCAGATCTTAAGAGAAGACGCGCCAGCAGCGGCTTACTTCCCCGGCTTTCCAGCTTTCGAAGTCGCAACTTGTCAAAACAGATTTGACGTACCCGCTATATTTTCGTGCATGCCAAATGGCTTGCATGTCCTCAAATATTCAAGGCTATCATAGTTGAAAATACATCAGTGGCCTGCAGAATCCTATCTACCAACCAATGCATTCAACAGATGCAGTGTAACCTACGTCGATTTCGATGGTCAGCACAAGCAAGAACTGAAGCAATTATGAACACAGAGTTTTTAAAATGACGTTACAAATCAATTGCTCTTATCAAAATGCTCTTCTTATCTCTACAAGACAGATAGCACAATCCTAATGCACCAGGGTAAGTAAGCACACTCACCGACTGCTGTGAATTCATTTGCTACTACATTCCCACCCCTACGTAGCTGTATGTAGTGCAGGCTGACAGCAAGTTGAAAGACATCTATTGTATCAAGTAATTCTAAGACATTCACAACCGGGAAATGGCAAATTATTTCCCACAAAGTGTAGTTAGTGCCTCCCTGGTGCAACATACTTCTCCACCTCCACTTTCAACGTATACAGAACTATCACATCTTATAGCCTCCAATCCGGTGGAAATACAAGAACAAAGACTAAAACTTCACCAAGCAACCTTAAAAAGGCCTGTTGCCAAGGCTACGGATAAATGCAATGGATCAGGAGCACTTGAGCAGGCTGGTATGTTTGCATTTCTTCGCAATCAGACAACCAGCACATCCAGAAACTATTGCCAAATGATTGATAACAAGTACCATACTGGTACACTGACACATGACAATCCCTAAATACTTCAGACAACCAAACTACTATCCAAATTGGCACAGCAACCTTGGCAACAGTGCTGCAACAACGCCAATTACGTATCAGAAACACTAGAATGATGCATTCAAATGCACACTGAACAGTCCCAACTGTGAAAGAGCAACTGCTCTACAACGGCTAAGAGAAACTCTCAAAATGAGATACAAGATAAAACAGCCGACCCATGCAATGATTGAGACAAGTCGGACTATATCGTTGATGGTACCAAATTTAACTTCATGTCTGTACATGAACGATTGAATAAACTCTGAGAACACTCCGTGCTCTGCTGGCGGGAGCACCGAAAAAGCTGCCCACCCTGATCTCCCTGGCCTCACTGATTCTGCCTCCACCCCACTACCACAGATCTCACTTCTAGCAAAAGAAAACCATGCATCAACTTTATTGCTCCCTGGAGGTCCAGGATCACCAATCCTGTATCTATTGTGACCCATCAGTCCCAACTATACAAATACAAACCAACGTTTTGCTCTTAGAATTGCATGTCAGAGCACCTGGAGAAAGGCAGTCTATCCACACACCTCAATTATGAGGGAGGGTAGCACTGCACCAGTTTGTCATGCATAACTGCAGCCTCTTTGGCAACCAGAGAGCACACTTGCCCCTCAACTGCTGCAGCTTGAATAATCTGAAGAAGTCTCGAAACCTGCATGCATGCATGCATGAAAAATTGAGCTCCAGAAAACACAAAACACACACGTTTGGAACATAACATGCACCCTAGAAACATTGTAATTCGTTATAGGAGACGAGAAGGCCCCCCAGTCACGAAGTAGAGATGAGGTGCACACTCCAGAGGTCAGTGTTGCATTGCGAATCTGTTCGTTCCCGAGGCGAACTTTCAACGACTCCAAGTCAGAGTTCGCAAGTCTCAGCATCTTGCGCTGATTGTCAACCGTGTGCTGGAGACTGGTGATTTGGTTTTCGCTCTCTTGCGTTTCTTCCAACCGCCGAATCCTGCTCCTTCTTGCTGACTCGCGATTCGACTTCCGCCTACAGAATGTCGTAACAACACTCACTCCCACACCAACCATGCTTCAGAGACAAGATAGACAACCCGAACTCTTCACAGGACTGCAGTACAGATCGACGCACCTTCGTTCTTGACGTTCCTCTTGTGTGAGCCCCGTAGCACGCCTACGACGCGCAGGCCTTTCACTGCCATCTTCCTGGGAGTCGTTGATACTGTCAACCACATTCAAGCCATGTTCTTTGGACGCGTTGTGTGACACTTTTGTCGGGCTCCACAAAGCTGTCAGATTAGCTGCGCCAGGCGCTATTCCAGATCCGTCGCCTGGAGCAATGTTCAACGGATCAGATAAGTCCTCATCCGGCTTCTTGCCTGCATATGAACCCACCGATGTACGGCAGTGATACCACAGTAACTCTCTTGGGCAACGATGGGGATACGCACTATCACAATCTGCATCCGATATTGTTGTCGTAGAATGCTGCTGAAGCTGACGCTGCGAGTTGAAATTCACCGCTGTCAGCAAGTGGGACGAAGTGGGTGATATGACGTCAACCTGGCTTTGACACTGGTTGGCAAGCACGCTTTTCGATGCAGCTGACATCGGCAACGTGTCAGTATCGGTACTAAACTTCATGCTGCTAGGTTCGACACCGTCTTGAGAATGCCCGGTTGAATTAATCAACTTCAGCGTGCCGCGAGGATGATTGAACTGCTTCGATGGCTCGAGATCTGTCATTGCAACATTAACAGTCTCTGAGGACACTTTCCCTGTCACTGCTCCTAAAGAAAATGGCTTGAAATCGTCTGAAGAGTTTAAGGAAAGCTTTCCATCAAGCGGGCCCATGCCCCGCATCTGGGGCGTATTCCCTGAGGAGGCACGCGCACAATGAGAAACCCCGGTGGATCGATTTTGTAACGAGACTTGAATACTGTCATCCAAACTTTTTTGAAGTGGTAGTCCAACTGAAGGTATCTGCGAGAACCTGTTCCTTGATGCTCCCGGCAACTGATGGGAAAGTTGCGCTAAGTCCATCCTGGAAGGACCTATCATACAAGCAGGGGATGGTTCAATTTGCGAAGTGCTGTTGGCCATGCTCAAAGAGGCCCCGCTGTTAAACAATGGACTGCCCGTACTCAAAGACTGCACATGTAAGGCTGGTGTACCTCTCGATGACAGAGGCGACAACATGTCTAAATCTTGTGACTTCATAGTTGAGGAGTGATGAGAGTACAAGCTGGGGGTTGCCGAGAGAGGACGTAAAGGGGCTGCGTGGCGCGGATCTACTGCGGATTTCTGCAACGCAAGAATATCATGGGCACAGAGTCCAGTATACTCCGCGCGCTGAAGCTCAGACATCGGAACATGCTCTCGAAGCTGCCTCTGGCTGCCTTGAAGCTCCAAACGTGATGGTGTCCTGATTTGTGGAATTGAACTTGACGGTTCCTTCAGACCCAAGCTTATTTCTGCCTGCGATGGAAACGTGCTCAAGGAAGAGCAAGGATCAAAGTTGTCCAGACCCATCATCGTTGCTGTGCCAGGAAGACCGTCTTCAGGTAAACTTGTGTGAGGATCCAAAGGGGCCTGTTGGCTCTGAAAGGCACTACATTGAAGCGTAGGGCAGCGGTTGGCATTGTGTGTCGTGTTACATTGGGCCTCCGAGAGCTCAAGATAACCAGAGTTCATTGTAAACTGCAAAGCATTCGGAATCAGTCAAGTCTCTTGGCTATCGCCACAATAAAGCGGGTGAGGATGTGCCATGGATTACAGCGGGTCTTGTTCGAACGAGCGTCGCTCTCGAGTACGCCCTGTATTTGATTATGCAATATAACACGGCCATAATTTGCACAAGCACGACTGGATAACTCCAGTTACTGTCAATACATGGATTGACGAAATCCGTGCTTATAAACAAGTGCGTAATAGGATATCTAGTGAATTGGACCAAATAACAGTCCGTAAATCAGAAAGATTCGAAGTTTAGTTTAAACTATTGTTCTTTGTTAGTCTAGTGCGTCGATGGCTGCTAAAAAGGATCACTAATTCTTATACTACCCGTGCTTCAAGCAACCGGCGTTGATTTCGGGCTGGCACCCACATTTCAGTGAAGACAAGAGCTTTGAGGATCGTCACCTGAACAGAATTCGTTGTAAAATATGGTGAGATAAATCACAACACAAGAAGTTAACGATACTTACAGAACCAGAAGATGCGATGAATCATATCCCAGAGGTAGTGGGCGAAGTCAGCGATAGAAGCACTCAAGCACTGTACTAAAAAACTATTGAGAGCTCTGAGATCTCGCAGAGCTTGCAATTAACTCTCTAATGAAGATACGAGATAACCGTCCTATGCCACATGCATATAATATGCCACATGTACTTACCATGAATGTTTTTGGAGCGAACCGGATTGCTGCACTTGAAGTAAAAAATACCGGGTTTCAACTACGCTACACGATTATGTATGCGAATCAAACCTGGGCACCGACTAAGAAAAAATACCTGCTGAAGGAGTGACTGAGGGGTAAATTCGCGGCAAATTCACCTTGAGCACATAGCACAGTCCTTTAGTAGTTATGATACTCAACTCAAGATATAGGGGTTAGGGGTCATGACACAATACGCAATTGACGCTCTGAGTAATAGTGCGGAACAAAAAACGAGGC
The DNA here is from genome assembly GCA_032356285.1 of Smithsoniella earleae. NCBI lineage: Eukaryota > Viridiplantae > Chlorophyta > Ulvophyceae > Smithsoniella > Smithsoniella earleae. The sequence goes on along the minus strand of JAULKQ010070750.1, from coordinate 14,505 downwards.
CTCGCGAGCGAGAGTAGCCGATAGCGCTATAAATTCATGAAGCACGCGTGGTAACTGAAAAATTAAAATTTACACGGTAACAAACCGTGTGGTGCTGAACGACGTTCAAGACATCGACACCAAATCAAGGAAATCGACGCGTGAAGGCGCCTGTTCTGCGTCCAAACTCAGGTTGGCTGGCAGCACGGGACTGCTGATGGGAGTGCATTTGCAAAGACACAATTTTAGTCCAGCAATAAGGATTCCGGGCATAAGGAAATGCAGTTTGGTGCACAAGATGAGACGCTTTCATGTTGGGACACTCTTTCCGAGCTCAATTATGTTGAGCGACAGCAACAAAGTAGAGAGAAAGGGCATTGATGGCAATCGTGCTTCAGAAGCGTGATTATCCCAGTTACCCAAGGGTCAGATAATGGCACTGGTACGACTAGTCGTTTCTTCCAACTTTAAGGATTTCAATGCAAAATCAAGCGGAGTTAGACTTTGGGTGTTGGGATTTCGCGAAAAAACAACGCAACGACTGCAGTAACAAAGCTAGCTCAGAAACTGACATAAAAGAGTGTAATTGCTAGAGTAAGGGTGTATTTTTCCTGTTTACAAGCATGACTTGGACGAGTGAACTAGACAAGTGTCAAGCAAGCTTAAAATTGAATTGAAGTCGCAAGACGCACGTGCTGGAGCTGTGATCTGCAGTACCGAACCATAAAGCGAGGTCCTGTGTTTATGTCACAAGTATAGAAACCTAGCTGCGGGATAAGCTTCTTCCTCAACTCTTTTGAGTGATTTCCTGCAAAGTATTCAGCAAGGCATGCCTGGGATCCTCATGACGATTGAAGGCACCAAAGTCTTCAGAGTTTGGAAGCTGTTCGGGACGCAAATGAAACCAAAAGCTGTAGAAAGCAGAAACAAATGTCGGAGAGGAGCCGTTAGACATAGAACATCGTCTTCCAGATTTATAGACTCTCGTGCAACGGACCGCGGTCGACAGGAACGCGACAGTTCAAGGCTGCTGTTGTGTGCCGAATGCAGCTACACCGGTGCACTACAGGGCCTACGAACGCAACTTTTCAAATTGCGCCTAATATCATGCTTAGGGAAGTGCGCGCGGGTATGTTATACAATCGCGGAAATAGCTGGCAGAAACGAGTACTGGCAGTCCGAGAAATGAGAGGAACATCTCACAAGAGGTCAGCTTATAACAACTGAACAAATTTCATACATGAGCAAAACCAATTTTGAAGCGTACTTTCAGAAGAGCCAGGAGAATAATTCGTATTGCCTCTAGATCGCTCAACGGAGGCCACTAAGGCACGGCTTTGAAACAGGGGGCCTACAATACACGATTTCGTGCAAGACCTATTTGAGAGTCTTCTTCTTGTTCTGCTGGCCCCCTGTGCGGTTGCCTGAATTCCAATGACTAACACTGCAAGCATAGTTTGTCGTCAAAATACCATGTACGCGTCGCCAGTGTCGCAGTCTCCGTCGCGATACATATCCCCGAACATTGTTCGGGGTCAAGAACTGGAAGTATTTGATGTCATGGCCTGCGTCCACGGACGCTATTCGTTGTCACTATATTGAGAGTGAATAATCTCAGCTCTCTGTGCCTCTGCAGTTAACCATAGATGGGTAAGAACCGTGCTTTAGTCCTCCCTAAATTATACCAGTATGCTCGGCTGAAGAAACGAAGACACGTTATCATTGGATGAAAAATCTTCGTTGGTTTCCTCTGAGATCTCTTACCTGAACATTTCGTGCTTGCACGGCGAACCGTTCTCATACGAGACCCAAAGTGTGAGAGTTTGAGAAACATACGTACCGTTGATTCCAGATTTACGCCTCTACGTTATACAGAATGATTGGGGGCTACTTTTTTCATCTGGGATTGCTACCGGGACTCGCAAGAAAGCTCTCTCCCTACCGTATGGCCCAAGTCCGAACATAAGGGCTGGTGTTACATGTCATGTAGTCTATTGCTCTGTACCCCTGCATTATGCCTATAATTTTAGCGTAGTGATGTTCTCGAAAGTGATCGCTGTCGTAAACACTCTGAAAAATCGGATATGGATACATGTCCCGCGATGTGGCAGCAACCTAGGGTTGTGAACGTGGCTCAAGCTCTTTGCTGAAGCTTGGAGCTCTTACTTTCAATGTGCACAGACCGGGATTCAATGTATGTAGTGCAGCTTGAGCGTAGCCTCAATGAACAGTGTATTTGAAGTTGTACCCCAGCTCCCGGTTGCAGTGCGCTATTCGGCTGTTAAATTTGATAAATCTTGTAAGTGGAAAGCTGAAACAGGCCCTGGAGACGAGCTGAGTATTTCTTCAGGTCTGTCTTTAACTGTGTTGGCTGTAATCTTCAGGTTTTCAATTTCAGCACTGTGGGGCACAACACATTCTTGATAGAAGTGACCAAAAAGCAGCAATACACCAGCAAGTGTAACATTGGGGCTACTGTGGACTGTTCACTGAGGAGGGTTCTGGGTGGCATTCTGACATGCCACAGTCTGACAGCCGTCAAGGTGCTACATGATAAACGAACTTCATGGGTTTTCATGGGTATTTCTGATGGGTATTTCTGTTGAGAACTGTCAGGGTGCTTCGTTTTAGCTTGTGTAAGGCACATGCTTTCATATTCTTTGCTACAATGATATGACGCGGGAAGCAACATCACACTGAGTTGGATGTAAGGCAAGTAACTTGTCTGTTCACGAAAGGTCCACTATTGGCGAGAACCCCACTGCTTGTTTATACAACTGAGCTGGGCTCAATATAAAGTGATTGAGTGCGTTTTGTACAGGCTTACACGTGACTCTCTCAGCACCTTCGATTTGAGTAACTCTTCGCGAGTTGGGCCCAGAGCGGTGGCTGTGTTACCTGCTATTCTAGCCAGTTGCCATAAGTATGCCATCGCTGGTCTTCCTAAGTAGCCACAAATCTCTGAAGAGAAGAGGGCGAAATGAATCCTGGGAGTGTGGAGTTTCCTGTAACTCAGGTGTATGGTACTAGGCCTGCATATGCAGCTTCACCCCCCTGAACACCAGAACCGCATAAGCACAAAGTGACAGTGCATGTTGGGAAATTTCCGATGGCTCCTCAACAGAACCTTGTAACCAAGGTCCAGGGCTCAAGTGTCCCGCTGATTCAAATCAGACAATTTCGCTGTGGTTTTGAACCTGAGTCAGCTTGTACATTTCAGAAATGCTGTAGCTGTTCTTGTACTTGCATACACCCAGCATGGGCGAGAAGGCCCCAAGGCAGAGTTGCTCAATTTCACCCATCCCAAAGAATTCCTGAGTTAGCTTCCCTGGGCGAATCCATCCATTTATGTTATGTTATGCTGTAATGGTGATACAGCCAACAAACGATCGCGCGACACATCCTACACCCGCTCCAAGACATTGAATCTCGCATTAACGCTATAAAGTCCAAGTGAGACTACTCCCAAGGCGATTATCATGAATATTTCATGGAAACAAGGGTGAGACTTCATGACCACGTAATACTCGAACATTCAACGAACACAGAACTTGGTTAAATCATTATTTTGCTTATTTATTTTCTAGTCTCAATCATGTCCGTAGGTGCACGTATGACGAGCAATGAATCCGTAGTGCGTTGAACAGCCCCGGACCGGGACACTATCGATGAACTGCCCGCCAATCAAAATTAAATCTTGATTTGTCAGAAACCCCTGACTGTCTGCCCCTGGTTGTCTGCATTTGATTCTGTACAGCTCAATCCGGTCCTTGAGAGAGAGCGAGAGAGAACCCTTGAAACCGCCTGCTCCTGTCCAGCATTTCGAGATGCAGCATTTTGATTTTCTTCGCCTCCTAGTGCCAGAGAAGTAGACAATATCATCCCACTCGGGTTGTTCCACATCGTGTTATAATTTCGTTTCATGGACACGTGCCACTGATTGTGTAGTGAAATGGTGTCAAAAAGGCCTGACTTCACTGGAATGTTCGATTCTCCAGTATGGAAGGATGGCCGTTCTGTTAGATCATGTTACGTTGCCACAACCCTTCTAAACGAGAACTGGAAGCATTGGTACTCCAGAGGTTCAAAGGAACTGGGAAGTAAGCAAGCATTTACAAAAACATTCTTCCTGCTCTGAGAAAACCCCATAAATGGTACCTGAGGAAAAAGGTCTGTTCCCAAGGGCCAGCGCACGTCTTACCCAACACGTCAGTTTCACAAGTTGATGTGACATTCTATCACCCAGCCAAACGATGCTCTCCAACAAAGCCGACTCCAAACTACCAAATTACCAAACCCGTCCCAAACCAAACCAAACACACGAGTACGCACGCTGTCAAGCTACAAGTCTACCTCTAAACTTCCAACATGGCGCTTCAACCGAGCTCGTTTTGTAATTTACAGCGAGAAAGCAGCGGGGGAGATGCCCCGGTCACTCGGGGGGTGGCGGTGGTGCACTTTAAGGGCATGAGCAGCAACCTCGGAGGCGCGAACGACATGCGGGGGGATGAGCGGCGCCCAGGGTTCGTCGCCCTGGCAGGTGAGGCCAGGTGTAGAGTCGGATGCATTGCGCGAGGACTCGGCCCGGGAGTCGTGGGCATGCCGCTGTGCCAGCTGGCGCCACCGCCGCAACCCCCACTGAACCTGGGCAACAGCACGCGCTTCAACCACCCCATCCAGCCTCTCGAGCCCCTGGGAGTTCTCCATCGAGTCCAGCGACACCGCAAGTTCGACCATGCCTCTCAGCTCTAAGTCGTGCGGGCTGATGGTCGCATCTGACTTCGACACAACACTGTGTTTCAATGACTGTACAGGAAGTCTGCAAGCCCTGCTGCGGCCTTGTGCTTGCGCCCTGGCGTCCATGATGACGTTGAACAGGCGGTCCCCAGCGCCATTGAGCAACGGGAAGCGTTCTAAGGCCATCTGCTTTGCACTATGGGGTGGCAGAGGCGGCTCTGAACCCCCCCACTCACCACTGCGCCCCTCGCTCAAGCTCTGCGGCAGTGTACCAGCTGATGTTACAGCCAGATCAGCTGACCCAGGCTTCAGGATGGACGGGAAGCCCCTAACAAAAGTCCCAATGCGGCCACTGGTACTCTCAGAAGCTTCCGGAAACGGCGCCGATGGCTCACGGCCCTCCTCACCATCGTTACCCCTCCCTGATATACTCCCAGACGACATGCCGCTGGTCGTAGCGTTGGTGCTACTGCCGCACATGCTGGACGCTGCCAACGACAGATGTGCTTTCAAGCTCTCCTGCACAGAATGCCGTGGGCGTACTTACTGAGTAAATCCTGGATAGCAGAGAACAACCAGCTCCCATCTAGATGACACGACAACAAATCCTGATTGAATCACATGTGGAGAAGCTACTCGCTCGTAAGAGGCTCTGACACACGCAAAGATTTACCCTTACAAACTTGTGACAAGCCTCGCTTCCCCTGAGAAAGCGAGGCTGAGATGGTGTATCATGGCAAGCCAGGGCTAAACGCCTTTGTCGAAGCAAGTGAGCTACTGGGTGGCTGTAAGATACAGCTTTGTTGTGCCGCCACAGTGAGTCAATGAGCTCTTCGCTGAACTGAGTGCCGAGTGATAGAGATGGATCTCACATGCTGTGTAGCCTGTGACAGTGAATCTAGGAACACTAACAAGTACACTACCAAACACAAGTGTCCGGGTTACAGACTGGACATTCACAGTGGCTATTAAACCGCTGAGTGGAAGCTTCGTCAGCCAGCAAAATGGCTGAGTAACTGATACTTGGGATTACCATGGTAAACCAACATAGCAGACGACTTCAGGAGTCTCTGTGTATCCCCATGGCACTCTTGTATGAGTCTCAGCGACTCATACAGGAGGTACATCACACTAATCCGCAGCCAGGGCTACCATTATGGCAGCTAGGCCCCCTGGTAACCACTCATGCAGATCACGGAGATCTGCCTTCCAAAGCTATCTATCTCCGTGTATACCCAAGTACTATTATCTACTACTGCTGTAAGCTAAGTGTGAGAGGTCGCAGTCCTTCCATACATCGAAGCACAGGGCATAACAGTGACCCACAGCCACTCGTACCAAGTGGACTGAGCACAAATACGAGGGCAGTGTTACAACCTGTGCATCGACACACTTAGTAACAAGTGTACAAGAGTACTCACAGTATGCTACTAGATAAGACTAGTCGGCTCGCTTTCGAGTCCCTCAGACTCGTAAGGGAGTACCACGGGGACTCTCCTGAAGTCTTCTGCTATCTTGGATGACCCTGGTATTCCCAAGTTTCAGGTAGTACGGCACGCATGTCACGTTGATGAGCAGCCTCGCTGCCTGGCTGAAAATGTCATTGTCCCCAAAGTGTCTCCAAAGCGCACCCAAAACAGAAGACAAACAACTTTATGGGTATCAAACGGGCTCAAATCAACTCCAACAGAGCAGGAAAACAACTATCTTGCAGCAATTCCTCTCATTGTGACGCACTTTCGCGCTGTGTTAAACAAAAGCAGACTTTCCTGTTATTGAACACAGCACTCAAAGTGCACCCCAATGGTAGGTGGATCTCTTACATACAGATGTGGAGGTCGCATGCCTCTTTCCCAGGTAGTAAGGTGCGCTGAAACTAAGTCACCGCAGGCATAGCTATGGTGAAGCTACTGCAGCTGTACGGGCACGATGGCTCAAAATCAACCGAGCACAACTAGAGGGTAAATCTGTTTGAAGCCTGGATGTGGAGGCCCACCTGTACAGCGTCATCTGCAGGAGGTAGGGCGAAGGTTGCAAGATAGCTGGGGGCTGCGGTGTCGTTGCGGTTGGTCTGGGAGTGCGCAGGCTGGTGTGGAGTGTGCTGAGGGGAGGAGGGGGCCGTGGAGGCTTCACTGGGGGCTGTGGTGCCGGTGGTGGTGTCCCTGTCCGCTCCCAGATTACACGTGTGCGTCTGGCTGGTGTTCCTGCGTGTGCCTGTGGACGCCTGAGACCCACCGTGGCTGAGGCGCTGGTAGATGTCCGCCTCGCTGAGCTGCGCTGTTCTGAAGCTCCAGTCGGAAGGTGGGGCTGCTGCTTCCGGCACAGGTAACGACCTACAGGTGTATATACTGTGTAAAAATACCAGTGAGATAGCTGTTGAACAAAGGCTGATCATTGCATGGATTGGAGTTGAATATTTAGCTTGCACTGGTCGTTTGAGGACCGAATCACATTGAAACACGTGCTGGGGAGATCGCCACCTGGTACAGCAGTCTGCAGACAGTGCTGGCGCAGCGGAATCGAAGCTGAGGGCGTCAGGCCGGGCAGAAGGGTCGCTCAGCAGTGCTGGGGCTTGCAGTTCACAGTCATTCCCAGTGGCCCTGGCTCTCCACGCCTGCACAAGCCACAAGCATCACCAGCGGGCCTTCTGGTGTTACACCTCGTCATTGGACATGCTATGCAATCAAACCTAACTACAGCACGTTGTATGATAAACACTCAGCATGGCACCCGAGCCTTTTTGAGCGAGAGTCAAGTGCACTTAATGTACATGTGGCCGCCATAGTGAAGCCCAAATGGCCTCAGGGCAGTAGTCTGATCTGCCACGCAAGCCCCCAGCACTTCCCTAAATACGAGGCGATTTAAAGACGTTCTTTCCATGCCGAAGGTGGCATACCTCCCAAAAATTGAGGCCGAGACAATCGTTCATATATTCTGCCCTGAAAGGCGGGCAGGGTACCTGAAACTAGAAGGCGAAAGGACACTCTAGTATAGCCTAGGACAAACATGAGCCTACCAGTATCTTCTCAACTTCATTTGGCATGAGGGCGTGCCACTGTAATTCAACCAGCATTACCGAAACCTTGGTCTGAGGACTCTTAAACTAGTTTTGGACGGCAACAAACCAGTGGGAGCTGCTGCAGATTGTATGGAAGCAGAAAAGCACAACAGCTGGGGGAGTTGCAGCATAATCAAGCATCTTGACTCACCTGTTTTGACCTGCTACTAAATAGATACAAGTTGGATATAAATTACATCTCGACACAGCTCAACGCACAGTGGAAGGAAGTAAAAGCGAAAGGGGGACAATTCACAGCACACTTCCCTACATTTACCAAGTTAAACTATTCGATGCAATAGACTGATCATTTCCTTCAGATCTATACGAGATGCCGCATAGAAAGTGGAATATCGTGCCTGCGGTGCAAGCAACGCAATCTCGTGAATCTCGTTCAGGAATCATGGCGACAAGACCAACTAACGTGAAATAAGTCTATGTTTTACCAAAATGTGTGCCAATATCTGCGCCAGTGAAAACTAGTAAGCATGTACCTGAGCATGCTGCCTGTTAGTGCGACATCGCCGAACGTCCGCTCGTAGAGTGGACAGGCCGTTTCTCGGAACCGTCCAACTGTTATGAATTCGGACCACATCCTCCACACATAGGACTACTGGCCATTCATTATATTGGCCAAGTATAATCATTACCGTTTCCCCCTGGGGAGTTCCACAGAAGAAAAATGAGTTCCAAGTTCTCTTCATCAAAAATTTGGCAAGAGGCACTCGTACCAAAATCATGTATCGTAACATTTCTTCAACATCGTTCTGATGGCGCTCATTAGACAGGCGCTCACGCTTCGCTGCAACAACAGCCGCTTCTTCGGAGGCTGAATCTGTGGCCTGGGCATCCTTTGCACCGTGCCCCGGGGTAGCCAAAGGACGTTGCAAACACATATCAGCAGTAACCCAGGGGTGCTTGAGGGCATCAGCTGCACTCAAACGCCTCTTCGGATCCCTCTCCAACAGGGAGAGGACTATGTTGCGTGCGCTTTCATTGGCAGAGCTCCACAGCAAGTCACCCTACAGACGTGGTGTGGACGCTTCAAAACTCTTAAATATAACTCTTTTGCATAACGCGTAATGGAAATTCGTGCGCGATGGGGCTAATAAGTAGCACCTGCATGTGTGGGTATTCCCAAGCGTCCAGATGACTGTACGACAGCATGTTTGCCTGACGATTGCTCATAGGTCGACGGCCCGTAATAGCGATAAAAAGCATAACACCCACTGCGAACATGTCCATTGCTTGCGTGTGCGGTTCCCCTTTGATGATCTCTGGAGCAACATATCCTGCAAGAAGAAGCGAACAGTTTCCCTAATCTTACTACATGACAATGCAAATATAAATCATAGCGTTCATCAAGCAAAAATTGTTATGTTTTCAGCGTTTCTATCAGCTTACCTGGGCTGCCCAAAAGACCGGAGACAGGCCCGCAGTCCGGTTTTAGTTGTTCGGACATTCCGAAGTCGATCAGAACAGGAACTGCGCCTGTGTTCTTCCACAGTTGAGAAGGTGTTCTGAACATGATGTTCTCTGGTTTAAGGTCGCGGTGCACAACATTCTTGCTGTGGATGTAATCTAGTGCGGAGAATATCTGCACCAGAAAGCCACTTATCAGCATTTCGAAGAGCATGCGATGGTGATTTGAAGCCGAGAAATAGGAACTTAGTCGCCGTGATTGCCGTCTCAACTGCACTGGTGAACACCGATTATGTCACACACAGACAGACGCACTTGCATCTGAGATGCAGACAAAGCAGGCGCGATGCACTAAACGATTTCAATCGCGTCTACAATGCCGTGAAATTACTTGAGCAGTATCTATTCTTAACTAAGTACTTTGTTGTGCAAGCACCATCGTGAACTGTGTCAGCGGACAGCACTATTAGGTATACATACAGAAAAGACTAAATTATGAGAAAAAGTTCAACTTAATTGCTTGCAATAGAAACTTTTGGTATCCATGCACGCTGGAACAAAGTTCAAAGCATCAGAAGTATACACAGTACTTAAGACAATGAACAGTGAAGTATGGGCAAAGGAAATCCATTAAATTTTTCACGCAGTCTTCTGAAATACCTGCTTGAAAATGTACGCCATCAAACGGTCGTTGTTGCAATTTGATGCAATCAGCAGCTGGTCTGTAAGAGTCCCTCCAAGCAAGATTTCTTCCGCGATAACAATTTGGTTGCGGGCTTTGTCGCAAATTATTCTCTCAAACGATACAATGTTCGGGTGACGAAGATTTCTTACTATGTCCACTTCTGCACGGAGAACAGCAGCATGTGCTTCCTTAAGAGAGGGGTTGTCTAAGAAAACTGCCTTCAGAGCCACCCGCCGTCCTGACTCCTTCGCAATGGCTGAAACCACCTACAACATTGAAAACTGTGAGGAAGTTCTTAATGATAACAATTCTGGACCTGCGTTAGCACCAGGTGAACCCGGATGACTATATCGACAAATAGCTGAGTCCCTCCCGACCGGAATATCTAGAGTTATGATATCGATACGGCAGTTCGGGCAAGTTTTGTATGCGTGAAGCATTAATATTTTCAACACCTAGAACTAAGTTGAATTGTGTAATACATCACTGTTTCTTTGCTTGCGTCAGAAGCATCAGACATGGGTTGCGCACCTCAGAGAAAGCGCCCTTCCCAAGAACTCTCTCAATTCTGTAGTACTTTCTAGCTAGGTGGTTATCCCAGTTACACCATGCTTCCTCGTTGAACATCTTCTCCCAATTGTAGCGGACCATGCCACAGGCCTTGGCGCAGCAAATGCCCATGAATGTCAGCTGTAGGATATATTATCCAGATCAATCACACGTTATTTACCTTTTTCCCCCTTGAGATGTTGTGGAAGAATGAGGTGCTCGACAAGTGGCTCCGGATAGCCCTTGCTATGAAAAACTACAGATGTACTTAGCACTCGCTCTTGACGTCAGACAAAATTATACAACAAATACAATTGTCAAATGTCACTCGATTTGCAACATGCCTTAGGCCTGTATCCGCAGATACCACATGTGTTGACTTCGCAACATTGTAACACTGCAAAAACTGGCTAGTCGGTGTTCTGACAAGACAAGCTGACGAGTATTCCTTCACAATTTCAGCTTGCTATACAGCTGCTGACATTGTGGTCAGGTTGCGTGTTTCCCTAGAAAGTTTAGGTACGGAGTGGAGATGGGACAGTGGGTAATTCAATGCATGTGTGGGATCTGAAGCGCGTGAGAAGGGTGCTCCGCGGTGGGCATGTCCGAAAACAGCTCCATGCAACATGCTTAGCATCAGAATTCGGAGTAAGAGGTTGAAGTAGTACAGGATTAATGCGTGACAGTGTATGGGGGCTGATTGATCAAGGTGAGCGCAATCATTTTCTGCAGGCTCCTCGCAACTTAGATACCTTGTGCGTAGAGTGAATTGAAATGTAAAGTCAGCAAACAAGACTATGCAAGATGTGTACAACAATTTATAAAGATTTTTTATTTATTGACAGGTATATTGCTGTTGGTTATAACCCTTTGCTAAAGATAGCCATTCGTTTCTGAGAGCATCATGCTACTGTGGCACCGTGCACCAGTGCCTGTTCGCTTGAGTAATGTCAGCACCAGATCTGACGTGGTTTTACATGCTCTGAACTTAAAACGGAACGTGGCTACCTCCACCTACTCATGCCAGCTGTGTCGTACGATCGGTAAGCATGAGCACTGCGTAAAGGTCCAGTGTGACTCCAGCTTATCAAGTAGACAGTATGTAATTCATGTTTCTGAAATTAGAATTTTGAGATCTGAAAAAAATAAAATATCTACCACAGATATCTATAGCGCCATAATCTGAGAGTAGGTTTGCGCTAATTCCGCTACTTCTCCAGGCAGTTGAGATTTGTCATAAAATCTCATTTGCTATATCGCGTGATAAATACTTCGGTGATACGAAAATTATTCTTGTTGAGGACGCAATTAAGGCGCATTCTTGCACACAATAGCGAATACGAGTATCTGGGCTATCAACCAGAAGATGAGACACCAAAGCTGTACCCTTCAGTAACTTGAGTTCACGCGACTTGTTGAGACAAAGATTTTAATAGCAACAGCATTCCCCGTTGAGAGTCTCTCATTACTACTTGGATCATTTTCGTAACGAAAAAGCATTCTACATAGTAGATCTGCTACAGGTTGTCGAACACAGCTTCCCGCAAGTAGAGTTGCACTTCCGTGCTATCTGCGATAAGCAGCACCCTTCTTCACAAAACTGGACTGCGGAGACTCTAGCTGAGTGATTAGCGTCCATCGAGAGAAAGCGAACCTGGGTAATGACAGATTCATCCCATCTCTGATCCACCGAGCGCTGAATGTAGCTTCATTCCCCGAATATAGAATTCCCCTTCTCATACTGAAGGCATATATAAGTATATGTCTCGTCGTGAAACAATGTTGGTAAGCAGACTCCAAGCGTGTTTTAACTCCTTTCAGCGAAGAATGATGCAAGGCACTCGAGTATCACGGCCCATTCGGTTCAGAACCTTTGCTCCATATAATCTAAACGGCAATCGCATGGCTCTTATAATCTATCAATACTGAACAGGGTGTTGAGTGAGTCCAGGATTTTCTTTGTTTTTGGTTTGTGCGTGCACGTATGTTCACATGGACTGTGGTCTTGGCTTGGAGGGCTTCTTTGAACCATTGTCGAGTTGCTTGGCAAGTATATAAGCCATTTGGTTACAGTCAAGCCTCGCAGATTCAGTGATACAGTTCGACCGCTCACAAGTTCACTCATTAAGGCTCGCTAGTTGATTCGTTTCACCTGCCAGCTGTGATGAAGCAAGTACCCATAGACTGTGCTATATAGGTGCCTGGAAGAATGTGCAGGAGCTTTAAGTGATTATAAATATTGTGCTTCGTTTTTCTCTCCTCCCGATGTAGATCAATAAATTGTTCCAAGTGTTTTGTGACACAAGGAGAAAGAACTACCATGTACACTGCATCTATGGGTAAGCTGGTGATGGGACAGAGAAATCATTCAAGGTTGGAAGTATTGACATCGAAGCAGCTTTATTGTAATCATCCTTTCCACTACAACCTCTGTATCGCTGGAAGTATGCACTACATTACCACTCTCCAAACTAAAACACGCAGTTAATGCACTCGCTCATTAAGGAGAACTATGATTGTGAACAAGCTTGTCCATAGGTCCTGAATGCAGCTAGTCTGGATGCTGAGACCTTCAAGATTGCTTCATGTCAAGTTCAGGTCAAGTTCAGGTCAAGTTCAGGTCATGTCAATTCTTTTGACATGATCATTGAGCCATAATCTGAAGCCATGGGATGGAATATTTGAAAGCCTTAGCAGATGCAGGATACTGTGACATAATGAAGCTTGCGCCAAGCATGATTATGACTTGTTTTCGAGTAAGCTCAGTGAACCTGCTCGTGTGAACTAAGACGTTGTCAAAGTGGTGAGGTTGTTTCTATTTGTAAGTTTTCAAGCAGACCGATCCACAGGAATGTCCACCTTACAATGCTGTGGTGTTCACCTCGCCAAAATCCAGCCAGGGCAGGATGTCTAAGTCGACCGGCTAGTATCACAAGGAGAAGTGTAGCAACAAGGAAACAGGTGCACCAGGTGAGGGGTTGTTAGTGGACTTGCAGACATTAGTGTTTCTCTCATCAAGGGCAACAGGCCTGGACTCGCCGATAGATTTACAGTGGTAGGTCAGGACCTTGAACATGCAATGCACTACCTCCCAACTTGGTGAAATGGTGGAAGACAGCAAAAAGCCGATCGCGAACATCATCCATACTACTCTTCCTCACCTAGATTATCTGCTGTACACATGTTGGAAGTGAAGCGTACACCTCACCACGCCGGGATCAGGTTCCATTTTCATCCACACCACACATGTCTACCTTTTCGTAATCCGACACGCAGCCAGAACATCCAGTGCCACTACAGAACAGAGGGCCACAGGCATAGAGTAACAACAGTGCAGCAACCCTTACTCCAGGCCCACACAGTTTGTGCATCGTTACTCAAAGTGTGTCGCAGGGTTTGAACATGCTTTATGCACCATTTGAGAAAAGAAGCAATGTCCAGAGGCTTTTGAGGCTCTTGATAACAATCTTTCCTGGATGTTTCAAAAAGTTGCTATGAGCTGAAGCCAATTCAAAATGAATTGGAGATCCCCAGCCACTGCTGTTGGTCTATCTACTTCATATTCAGGTGAAAATGTACGGCGGTGCCTGGTGCAACTAGCACCAGAGTTCAAGGTCATTTTGCCGATTGTCCCGATCAGTGGCTCTGTCACGCCTTGCAAGTCCTGCATGGAACTTACACAGATGAATTCAATATTTGTTACCTCTTCAGTAGACTTCATTCTTTCTTATATTCCTGAATTCAAGCTTGTGCTCGCCCCAGCCTGTTGCTGAAATGACGAGCTCTGATGCGCAGCTCGCTCCAGCTCATCATATTCTTGCAGTAGTGCGACTTGGGAATCAATCTTGTGACATCACACAAGTATACGCTTTCCTGCAGCCTGTGAACACAAGTATCAGTGATACATTGTGGACACACATGCGCACAAAGTCAAAACACAGAGGTAGTAAGGATTGCCCGCTCTATCGGCGAAACTGAAATTTGACAAGTTCGAGCTGATAGTAGCTCTCTCTCTCTCTCTCTCTCTCTCTCTCTCTCTCTCTCTCTCTCTCTCTCTGTCTCTCTCTCTCTCTCT
>JAULKQ010070739.1:0-19897 GCA_032356285.1 Smithsoniella earleae | reverse complement strand
CAATGGGTCTTTGAACTTAGTTACGCCCTTCGATCGGATGTTCGAAAAATACATGCTTCGATAAATTGGAGTTTGACTGTATCTCGTTATGTGCGTAGGCTGATGTATGACTGATGTATGACAGCATCATAAATTTTGGGACGCAAGGTCCTCAAACTCGCGCAACCATTGATAATGTACAGCAGGGTCTATTTTTGCGACGTGGACAACTATCCGTATTGCCAGCAACTATCATCCTAAAACGATTTGAATGAAGCATAATCTATGAAATTACCCTCGAATATGATCAGATTTTAATAGAAATGAGTCCTTTTCGCTTCAATGTAACTCGCATGGTAGCTTATGGGAAGCATCCACCAGCATAACTCGTTGCCTCAAAGTACCCGTCATAGCTCACTACTTGATTGGATGATGCTGGTTTGCCTCGAACTTGCGCCTACACTCCTCCATCCTGCACAGTCTATCTTTACACGGGCTGCCTCCAATCCCTCGTACCAGCCTATTCGAGTAGCATAGCTCGTCATGTGATGTATTTTCGCACTTCAGAACACAATGGGTCCAGCAGCAAGTCGACCGTGCTTGAGAATGACACTTAAGGCTGTAGTGACTCAAAACAACTTGACACCAACACCCTACGACAACTATCTAGTCCTGAATGGCACAAGAGACGCATCCAACCTTCGAAGGTAGCTGTGTGTGCATGTGCTGTATTCCAGGATGATACTCATTGTAGCACAGCATCAAACCAGCCTGTATATAATTGATATCGCTAACAGCAGTGCAGAAATTCAGTTCGGCCAGGCAAGTGCATTCACATGTCAATACACAGTCATCGTGGCTCCCCATTACATTAAGACACTCACCAACACTGTCATGAACCCATGCAAATGCTCCTAGTTTACCACACAGGCCAGCGCTTTGTCACACATCGCATCAGATCAGCTCACAAAATCACTCCAGGTACATGTAGGCAAGAGTGGGTACCAACTGGAAAAGTACAAATACCACAAAGGAGATTGACAACCTCAGTTAACAATCGCCAGTATTGCACAGAAACTTACCACCCTCGAAATGTAAATCTGCTACAAGAAAGGAACAAGCTGACACAACCAGCTGTAAAATATCTAAGAACAACAGTCTAAGGACAGGAAGTTGATCGGGATAGCCACAGGTGGAACTAGCAAGCATGCACCTCACACATTCTACTCCCGCACAGATCACATCAAGCTTGAGAAAATTACAAACCAGCATCCACAAAATGCAGCATCACAGCTGCACCAGTTGCACCACCACATTAGTTATATCGAATCATAAAAACAGTCACAAACTCACTGCGACCCTGACCTTGACATATCAATAGTTCCTGGCAAGCTCTCGGGGAGGTTGATGCACAAGTTGCAAGGACTGCTGTGTGTTCTGCGATGGCGTTCCGACCCTCCGCGTGCTGAAGCAGTCTCTGTTTCAGCATGAACATCAGCGGGCAGGCAAGTTTGAGATAGCCCAGGACTCGCCAGAGGAGAGGAGTGGCGACCGTGTCCCGCCTGCCCCCACGCACTGATCTTCTCTGAAGCCCCAGGACAAAACGGAAGAGCATCAACATTCAAAGATCCGAGGGGTGGCGCCGATGATGACGTTGTCAGGGGAGGAGGGGGAGGCGAAACTGCAGAAGGCGGGCATGGAGGTAGCGATGAGACTGCTGGAGGGGGTCCTGGCGGCGGGTGGGGACGTTGGGGCGGTGGGGGCGGCCCTGGGGGCGGGGGAGGTCGTGGCCCGGGGGGAGCCAGGGCCCCTGGGGGTCCGGGAGGAGGATATGGCACTGGGGGTGGGCCCATCGGCACAGGTGGGGGAGGCATTGGGATACGTGGAGCATGGCTCCACACCTTTCTTGAAGGGTCAATGCACGTGCTTGCATTTCTCAAGCTGCTGCTGTGTGGCCCTGCAGGGGGCGGGTGGGTCACACGAACCTGGCCTGGTGGAGGTGTGGGGTGCGGGCCGATCGGTGACAGCTGCGCTGTCGCCGCAGAGATGGCCTCGGGGCGGATGGTCCCGTTAATTACCCCAGTGTACAGCCCAGTCAGCCCGGTGCGATGGAGCTCAGACCAGGTCAACTTAGCAGCAAGTGCAGCTGTGCTCTGGCCGATGCGTGATTCTACCTGCTGGACAGTCATCTCAACAACCTCCTCCAAGTCTTGCTGGTGCTTCTGTTTTGTGAATTCCAGCTCATCTTGAAGTGCTGCAACCTCAGCTGTCATGTCTGACCAGCTGCCGCTGCACAAATGCCTGGGGGGGGGTTGGATGCTCAGAGGTTTACCCCACACGCTGGGTTCACCTCCTGCAGCACACTCTGCGTTCTCCCGGACCCCTAACGAGCTCTGCATTGCTGCCATGCTATCACCCACGCCCCATCTCCAGATATCATCGCTGGGGGCCAACAGCGAAGGCCCGCACAGCACCGAGTTCGCCACTTGACATACCGAAGGGCTTCCGGTTGCACTTTCACTGTTCGGACTGTGATCTTCAACTGAGGCAAGCTGCAGAGAAGCTTCTACAGCTCCACTCGTGGCTAAATTCCGGCTTTTCTCTAACGGGGCACCAGACATGATGTCCCCAGGCTTCGTGGGTCCAGAAGCTCGAGTAGATGACACTAGCGGAACTGAAGTCTTCCTGCTGCAGGCCCACTGAGCATCAGAGCCACCCACAGCGCTGTTGGCGTCGGATTTGGACCCATTCATGGTTAATGGCTTCGGGTATGTCTGTATGACATCCTCTGAAGGGAGAGGTGGACTCTGCCCTTTCGAAACATTGTCCTCAGCACCTCCGGATGAGGATCGCCCTGACTCGAGTATGCCAACGCTATCAGAGGGTAAGTCTGAAGGCAAAGAGCCCAGCTCAAACGGAGTGACAGTGCCTATGCCGGGGGGCTGCCAAATATGGCTGCCATCAGGACAATCGCGAGTTTCACAGCTGAAACTTTCCCCCCCGAATTTCGCTGCTTGTGACGGGAGAAGATCCAGAGACCCAACAACACGAAGCACAGCTTTAGAATGCGTGCTTGTTCTAGGGCTGAGGGAGTCATCATCTCTCTTATGTGGGGAGGGTAAATTTCTCCTTCCATTCGAATATTCCCAGACCGGCTGTTGTGAAACCTGTAGGTAAAAGAAAACAAGACTCAATACACAGGACAGCATGTCATTCGTTTGCTGCATCAGTTTCTTGCCAACACTAACAGCTTGTTACCGTTAACAACATCACGTACCGGTAGCTGTGGTTCATGGGATGTTCTAGATGTGGCTACCAGGTTTAGTTGGCCACCAACACCAGTCTCCTGAACGCCATTGCTCGGAATCGCACTGCAGCTGTCTACTACTTGACGAATCAACCTGTGACGACGGTGGTCGAGGGCATGCTGAGACAATATGCGATGGCAAGGACCGCCTACCGTGCAGTGATCAAGCGCAGTTTTATTCTGCGAGTCGTACATGGAAATCTGCGCAACAATACAGCATTAATTACAACAGCATGCGTCTAGCTGTTATGACACAGCCGTGGTGTTGACGATTGTTGATCGTGAGACACGCTCCTTAGAGTGACCAGGAACTAGCACTTACCTCTGCTCCATATTGTAGAAGGAGTTTTACGGCAGCTGTGTTGCCTTTTGCTGCAGCGTGCATGAGGGCAGTACGGCCCATGGCATCGGCTAAATTCACGTTAGCGCATGGAACTGAGTGGCAGCTCTCGCCAATGCAGCCAGTGGTACCCAGAGCACCATTCAAAAGCACCTCCATAATGTGAGTTTTGTTGAGATAGCCAGCGGACATGAGAGCTGACATGCCGTTCGGAGCCCAAGTATCTGTTGCGGCACCAGCTTTGAGTAGGCGACTGACAAGCTGCTCGTTAATCGGGACAGAACTCTCGATTGCCCCCACTAGAGCGGCGTTAAAGACCTGTACAGCAGCTTAATTCGCTACTCTGCAACTGATTAGTCGTGCGGAAAGACAAGGCACGTCACGCGTTGAGGGTATTCCCCACGATGCCGCGAATCGCCTCGTACAGGCTGATCTGGCAACTAATTGTGAGGGCTAAGATAAAATCTCGATAAGAGGAAGGTTTGAGTCGAAATTCCGAGAGATAGACTCGTAGCATGACACCAGACCGCGGAAGCTGATACTATCACGTCAAGAAGCCGGCCAATTCTCCGCCCTCAAATGTTACTGCTAGCACATCAAAAGAACAATGAGCTCCCTTTAGAATTGTATTATCAGACTGCTGTTTAATAATATATTGCTATTGTGAATGACTCGGTGAACACAACAGCCCGAGCTAGATTCTGTTTCATTCGCCACAACACAAAGAAGAGGCCGGAAAATCAAAGAATAGCAACCCACCTCACTACCACGCCTCTCATGGATACCGGGAGTCCTCGTGATTTGCGTTGCTAGCTCTAGCGTATCTGCGTGCTGGCCGGGGGAAGTCCAGAGGAGTACCGATGGATCCAACCTGACAAATAAATATACCTGAATGTACATAACAACGCAGATTTTGAAATTAATGCCGTGTATACTCTCTCTCTCCCTCTCTCTCTGTGACAGGATGTCGAAGACACATTTCAAGTCCGCTGCGACAACCCAACTACAGGAAACCAAGAACAGAAATACCACGAGGGGGAAGCTACTCCCACACATATGTGCTCAAACATGTCAACGTTTTCTTCGCAGCTCACCTTCATTGGAGCATTACTGCGAAGAGCTAAAGTTATTGGTGTATCGCCATGTAGGTCAGCTCGAAGCAAGACTTGTCTGAGTATTGGCATTTGAACATTACCAACCACACATCTTGGATCGCAACGATCCCTGCTGAAGCGCCTCAGTAGGATAGTAAAAGCCTCGTCTGTTCCGGAGTAAGCTGCCCAGTGCAGTATACTTCCCCCTGCACACCGTGAGCTTGTACCAAATGTAGCCCTTATCTTGGATGCACAAGAGTTGAAACATATTTCTTTGCACACTTATGTGCACCGTTCAAAGCACATGATATATGTGGCTCCGTGCTTGACAGAGCTACGTGCGCACCGTCGTCGCTGGTCTTGGCGAGTTCTACATCACTCAGGCCATCCAAGAACTTGGGTAGCTCATCGAGAGGCTTGTTCTTAATCGATGATGCCATATCTCCTAGCAGGGGTTGTTGGGCTGACTGTCGCAACAAGTTCAAGGCACCGGTATCTGCCTTACATCCCCCAACAGAGATCTGGCAGAAAAAACAAATCTGTTAGATCGTATATCATTCATATCACTCATCCAGCTGTCTGTTGACGTCTGTGAGATGAAGCCTAGGTTGAAATGCTTGTATGTGTACTGTAAGGCCCTGTCACCATCGTTTAAAAAGACGTTCGAGAAATAGCTTTGCTTTGTCCACAAGTCGTAATGACTATCAATAAAGCTAATGTCGCGACTTTGTATATGAGCTAACTAAGTTCTTCAAATCGCAACCCATCTCACACGATCTTGTCCCGCCAAGTCCATGCTCAACAGATCGACAGAATGACATGCTGTGGGGACACCAACCAGTTTTTCCACAGAGAGACAGGCGATGTTCAGGATCAAAATGCGTTCATTCTGTTCAGGCGATGGCTGTAATATCTGAGCGATGAGGTGTATTTTGGATGAACAAACAAGCCGGAAATTGTTGCGACATCTAGGACGAAGACAAAATATATTTTAGAAAAATGCTTAGAAAATGGTAGACAAGCTCAAACATTCGTACCTGAGTTGCCATTTGATCCCAGGTCACTATTAGCTAAAGAACCACAACTTCTGAATCACATTAGGGGCCCATTGGCAACACTCGCTTGCAGCAGGTCTTGGCTACGAGTCGACCGCACGTGAGCTGATTTTCGTGGATCAAATAACGCTCCCATTGCAAAGGTCCAGTTGATGGGAGTATGTGGTGTTAGCCGTCACAAGACATTATTCACAACCTGCGGGAACGAGCAGGATGCCCCAACAGGATGCGTTTGGAAGACACGTGCGTAATAATGAGCCGCTCCGCCTCCTTTTTTTTTTAGTCAAAATTTCTTGACAATCGCTCCCACATGGAGGCTGACATGCACTTTACAGGTTGTTTGCGTAGAGACTCACTGACTACTGCATCAACTTGCATGCATTACAACGAAGCCCAGAAGTATCCGGCTATGAATCAATCAGCAAGAAAGAGCTGGAACTGATCTATTAAACTTAACAGTGAGTGAATGCGACGGAGAGCTTGTGTTTTCCATATAATCCCTCACAAAGTTCGCTATGTCTTTCTACAGTAGGACTGTAGGGCTCTCAATGAGGGAGTGGCAATGGTGACCTTGATCAGAAGAAATGCCTGGAGGATGTTCCAGCAAAACATCGCATATAATAAAAAAGTTCTTACATAAGTGAGCTACTCGGTTTTCGTACTTAGTGTAGCTTGATAGTGGTGAAAGAGTTGAATCTGATTATGTAGCGCTGACAAATCGTACTTAAGCCGGTGGTTTTCAATTCCGCGAATCACAAGTGGCACGTACAATCGCGGCCAGAGTTAATTGTCTTAAAGGATGACGTTTCTGATAAGGTTAAGAGGTTAATAAAGCTTGGTCGTGTAGTACAAATTATCCTTTTATGAATATCCATACCATGTCACTGTGCATCCCAAGTGAATATGGCCCCAACCCAAACACGTCGCAGTGTAGGCCTCGATATTCCCAACCCATCCAATCGCATCAGAGATTACATGGAATACGATATGCACTGCATGTACCAAAACTCCAGCACAGACACACTCTCGCGTAGAAGCTCTCTGACATCTAGTGCTCAACCTTCACAGCACAAGGATGCAACCACCAGCTCTTTCACAGAGATTCAGCATACAATTTACAATAATAATTCAACAAAGCACTAGCGCAGTAAATCGAGTGTATGCTTTGCAGCAGTACTAACTCTTGAACAGCTGATTCCTCCGTTGTCTTGAACAACTCTGGGCCAAGTGTACAATGCGAGTAAGCGCTCAAGAATCACCATTTCGGAATTGAAGTTGGAGAGGTCAATATATAAGTGTTCTCACATTCTTAGGGTAGAGCTATCCACGGAGACAAAGTAGACCTATTGCATTGTACGACATTAGCTGGCAGACAGTGTTCACTGATTACCGGCTGGCTTGTTAAAATCGAAACTTTTCTCCAAGTTTGCCTCCCTGTTGATGTAAAGACAGCTAGCCACGGACGTGTATCAAGCTCATTGATCTCTGCTACCCCATACATGTACATGTTTGTAGTGCAATGCATGAAACCGAATGCTCTCGAGAGCTCTCGCGATGCATCGCGATGCTGGGGCTGGAAATATGTTGCCCAAGAACTGAACCTGGCTGTCGTACGAGCATACGGCCGACATAGTTTATACCTATGGTACGCTTTGGACACAATGGCTGCTGCTCACGAGGAATATGTCGAGCATACTCGTTACAAAGGTGTTGGACAGCGGTGCCCACAGATTAACAAGTTGATGCCCACTGTATTTCCTCTGGATTCGCACTTGCGCGTTGTCGATTCACTGCGATTCAAGAAAGTTAATGTAGGTTCTGGAAGTGCAGCATTGTGACACAAACATCAGCTGCAGAGCTCTGCAGAGCAAGACTGAACCATATCCTTGAAAAGGGGCCTTTGTCGCGTATATAAACTCACCGCGTGGAATACTCATCAAGGCTATTTTCTCGTGAACTGGGCGGCTAGCCATGGCTTCTAATTCTCAAGCACTGCAGTGCTGACCAAATTGTAGAGCCTAGCCTCTGACCCCGCGGGCCCCGCCACGTCACGCCTGCTAAAACTCTCGCTACTATCTTTTTCACCTCTGCCATCGATATTAAATGGTCTCGCTTTGATCAACGATAAGTTTTTTACATCAATCGCATTGACCTCGGGAAGAATGAGTTGATCATTTTCCTTCCTTATTTCAGATGGTCAAATTTGGCTGGGTTATGCCGCAAAAACAACCCTGGAAACCATCGATTTGATCAGTTAATGACAGTAAGAACACAGTCTTGCGCCGAACCCGTCGAAGAATGACTGCAAAAATATTTCTTCCGCAAAACCAATTTTTCAACGCACTGGGTGGGGTAACCTGACTAAGCATTCCAAGAGACCAAAGCAGGAAAAGCGCGCTTTGGAGCAAGAGCAGCACGACTTCTATTGTTCGATACATAATGCAAGCAACAAGGACAAATCAGCACGGAACTTCAATTCCAAGAATCAGTCCACGCAAGCATTGCAGGATCATTTCAACAAGTCACGGCTAACAATTGAAAAAGGATGTCTTTTTCTTTAGGGAGTAAGTACCACCAGTAAACACATGACCCTCGGTGACTTTTGTGTGCAGAGGAGAAAATGTGTCGGACCGGCTGTGTCTTTGAGATGAGTGTCTGTAAAACTATTGTGCTAATTGTTTTCCATCATTGCGCTGTCTTGGGGTGTCTGTTACTTTTCTTGCAATGATCTTTGACCATGATTAAAACTTTTGATTTTTCAACTTGACCATGATTAAAGCGGCCGCAAACATCCTGGTGCTCCATGTCCGCCCTCGCCAGGAATTGGGAATCTACAATTTGAGAGCTAAAAACAGTACAGCTGCCACATGCTGCCAAGCAAACTTCAACTAGATTTGAGAAAGATAGCAATTCACCCAGGTCCTGTGACCAATATCAGTGTTTCAACATAAATTCAGGTTGTACACACCACTCCGAATTATTTGATGAAAGATACAAGAGTTTTCGCTGTTCAGATGTGCTATGTACACATTAATAAAACCTGAGAACACTATACACCACCGCGCTGTTTCACAAAGCCCAGAATGCTGGCACATTCAAGCAAGCCCACAACAACTTCGACCACAATCAGCCATATCACAATCCATTCTAGTCTAGCGATATGCAGGTTGTTCTCATGCTCGTGGACGATGTTAAGCAGCTCGGTTAGAACTTCAAAACGATTATTTAGTACTGTTATCCTCTGTTCGAGCTCCAGATACTCCGTAACTCTCTTGTATAAGGCTTGGTGACTGCACAGAAAAGAATTATGTAGACACAAAGGACAAACGCAACTCAGTGCTGGTATGAGTACTACATAGTTAAAATGCCTGAAATTCTGTTGTGCAATGTCAGGAACACCTACAAGGGAGTTTGATTGAGGATACCTGTCTGGGGCAGCCCAGAAGTATTCTGGTGTATCCATAACGCTCGAAAGCAAGTTAACGTTGCTCTTGTGAATGAAAACCATGCCAATGAGTTGTGCAATCTCCTTTCGAGTACGGTTGACCTGCAAAAAGGTCAGTTCGCAACGTTGTTGAACAACTACGAGTCATATTTAGGTGCGAAGTTTAGTGCAAATTATAATGAAGGGCTTCACACCTTGCCAGTCTTCGCGAGATGCGTGGGCATATCTTTCGTGCTAGTCACCAAGGAGCCCATGCGCTCCTCATACACACAGAGCTTTGAGGACTGCGCGAGGGCGTGAGAGATAGCCATCTTTATTCGCCACTCTGCGTAGTACATAGGGGGTAGAGTGATCATGTCATTGGCAATTGAACCGGTACCAGCCCCGATGTTGACAGAGAAATTGTCCAGCTCAACTTCCTCTTCACTTAGCGCATCAACCATATACCTATCAGTTGAAATACTCTTGATAACATAATTTACTTCGATTTCAGACATGCCCCAGAAGATAATTACTCCGTACTGCAGGACAGTATGGGATGTCGCGCATTACGATTTCCGTCCGCTCACCGCTTTAGTTGGCATACTGGAAGTACAAGCTCGACTTACCTCCAAAAAGAACATTTCCCTGGGAAAGTCCTCATCTGTTGCGCGAGGGAGACAACAGTGAAGACATTCTGCAAGTGTGTCGAGAGTACTATCTGGGTATCTCTCCCGCAAGTAAACTTGTATTTCGTTTAATCTAAACCCGTCTGCAATACAGTAGGTATTGATTGTATGTCGTGCCTCCGGGGTCCGCTCATCACTAGGCTCTGGAGCTTCCAGCGGTAAAGGCACAGTCTTGTTGATGAGACGTCCATGTTTGGGCTGCAAAAATGTACCCGGTCACTAGTCGGCTTCGCGTAGCATATAAACACAAGTAAGGATGTTGATACGCATTATTAACATCCACCAAGCGGAAATCGCATGATATTGCGGATGCCTGAAAGAAATCACCTGGCACCACATAGATAACGTGCGCAAAAACACAACAGTATACTGTGTGAGAAAAAAAATCTAGAAGAAGTACTAGATATTCGTGCTAACCGTACCAAGAACACACTCAGAGTCACGCCTGTCAGTATTCCCACACGCTCCAAGAAAAACCGACCGACGGAGATACTTGGAAATGAGTGCTAATATCCAGGCCGATATCTCTGGATGTCAAAGGGTTATAGAGAAGCTAACCGAGAGTACGAAAATTATGAAGCTTGGTCACAGCGCATCTTGTGTTGGTGGATACCATGCGTAGGGCATACCTGTGTAAGTCCACTTGAGACTGCTCGATTCCGGATCACAGGGGGTCGTTCAGCACTCCTTGACCTGGCCTGCTTTGCATGGTTCGGTGGCTGACTCTGTCGTTCTTTCTTAGGTTTGGGGGGTGGACCTCGGGTTTCTTGTGCTAGCGACCTTTCTCCGTAGCTGTATGACGAAGCGAGCAAAGGTGCAGAATGCTCATGGAACAAAGAGCTCTCCGTACTGCGAATATCCATGAATCTGAAGGTTCACAAGTTATGATATCTAGGATACGTCACCAAAGCAACAGAGATGACAAAGATGCGACTTCCCTCAACCCCGCCTCTGCACAGGAGAAAAGTCAATAACACCGTCATAATCCCCGAGTGCTTGATACAAATTGCTCGCATTTAGATGCCTTTGTAAATGTTGAATTGGTAAGCTAGCTAGATATATGAAGGATGTAAACCATATCTGCGAGCATACCTCTTAACATTTATACGTTATTCTCTCACCTGTAGGCCTGGGTTTTGTAGACATGGATTTTTGTAGACAGGAGGATTCTATAATACTTGCTCTCCACGCTAGAATACCTGTAGCTTTTGCTAATCCAAGTTCTTGATCGTCAAAGCCCATAATTCTTCTCCCATACCCCAGGCTGAACAAGTGACAACCACGATTCAGTGACAATTCAGTGCCAGGTCTATCCCTCATAAGTCCAAACCATTGCGCCCTAGCTGTAAATGCTGGTGTCGAGGCAACCAACCGCGGTATCGCATTCTGCACGTGGCTACGGTAGTCATGTCTCATCTCTGCACCAGCGCTCTGGTGCTTGATGTCCTGGATCAAAGGGGCTCGTGACGCACAAAATCGCAGTCACAAATAGAGGTTACAAGGTCTACAATCCAAACAATAGATTTCTAGAGCAAACATTGAAGTCCCGCTGGTGATTTTCCCCGTCACGACAGTAATCGCCATGCATAGAGTGAAGAACCAAATGTTGGCCAAATGTTGAGATCAGGCCTGTTCGGAATGAGACGGAAATAACGTAAATCAGTACGTGTCATAGTCGTCTGGTTCGATGAGCAACTATGAGCATTAAGCACAAACAGCCGGGCGATGTGGCACTGAGTACACAAGATTCAGGCCCTAGGCAGCTTCAAGCAACGCAATACGCCCCGAAGCAGTAAGCACTCAGTAGATTCGCATACTGTGCATTCACACTGTAGAGGTACTCCATGGCACACTCCCAAAAAGTATCCTTGCATGGCCGACTGTGGTTGTGCTGAAATCGTTTTCTCGGTAGAATATATTAATAATAATAATATTATTATTATTATTATTATTAATCAGGCTGAAGCCACTTTTCCGCTATTTCCTTGAAGGTATCCAGGACAAAATATTTGCGACTAGGCTTCAAAAGAACGAAACGTGCATATGCTGGGACTTGAACAACTTTTACGACGTGAACCACATCTTTCCCGCTCTATCGCCTTGAATTCGCTTGGAATAACACCTCATATGTTGTCCCGAGAAAGGGGACATGATTTGCATTGCAAAATGAATTAACTACAGCAACAAGATCAACCCATGCCTGAGCTACCTGGGAGAGATAAGCGGAAGACAGTGGAAGAAAACAGATCTATTCTTCAAAATATGACAGAGTTTCTGCTATCAGAAAGAACCTCAGAAGCTCTGACAAGGACGAATAACCCCGCTCCAAGAAACACATGAATACTTCTTGCTTATGCTTCATATTGCTCTCTCACTTGACTACCATGAAGCAAAGTTGGAAGACCTGTACAAGTGATGGTTCTAGTAACTCAATTGAGATGCACAGATCTCTCACTAGCTGCTTAATCTACTGACGTATGTCATAATATGTACAAAATAGTAAAAGAATAACTGCAATTGTACCGAATGTGCATGCATACAACTTCAACTGCTCTACTCAGACAGAATGGAATGCTGCTAAACTTGTGCATAAATGAATGCAGAATCCTGGTCCAAGAGTAGTAATAAACCTGTGCAAACCTTTTGCACATCAATATGTAGATAGTAACCATGGCTAAGCCACACATCCACATGTTACTCTTGACTTCCAACACTGCATCTTAAGCTCCTCCACCGCTGCAGACATCATGTGAAACAAACTGTCTAAAACTGTATCCGAAGCTACAAACATTCTTACATATATGTCAAGGCTCAGGTTAACAGTCTGTCAGCATACTAAAATAGATTCATCTAAGAAAGGTAACAGGCTTCCTAGCAATTTGACTGCTGTCCTCTCCACTGCATTGCACATAAAAACGCTTTGAAAAAAAGCTACATGGTTGCCCTTCTCGGCGAAATGTATTTGTAGTCCTGGCTGAGATCCGAGCCTGATTGCATCGCTACCCAAGATTCATAGCAGCAAAGTTGTTGAGTACAGATGAGAGTAGCGGACTTTAAGTTACCGATGATTACTGCAAAGTTCGATATGTGGTAGAGGAGTTTCATAACTCGCATCCTAGGACTGTTGTGACGATTGCTGAGCTAACGTTTGACCCATCACTCTTCCCTACGTTCAGGAAGGTATACATCTTTCACCTAGCCTCGGCGAAGTCACCGCTTCTATTGGCGATATGCCCTTCAATAAAGTAGCAGATGAGATGGAAACAGGACGCTTATGTTTCGAAAGCTGGATCTGATGGAACCAGAGAAGAAAATCAGAGCACATCCCTGTCATCTTGCAGAAGAGGGGAAGGAAGAATACAGAACTGGATGCTGAAAGTAGTTTTGGTTGGATAACTGTCGAAAATAAATTTGGGATAAAGCTTGACTTTCATTTGGCTGAAGCTCGTGGCTGTGTGTGCACCTTCATGCATGCAGACCGGAATAATATTCGTTCTTGCACAATGATAATTGCTACATTCGATGATCAGTTCCCAGTATTTACAAATTACGCCCAACGTCTATTCCACACGAGTATCCACAGTTCATTAATGTGAGCCTGCTGCCGTACGCGTGGCAACTGACTGTTCATGTACTGGAAAGAATACGGTGAGCTGAGGCATCAATTGGATGCATAGTCAACATCTGGAGCAGGATGAATATTTTATTAATGTACATTGTCGTGATAATGGTATCTGGTGTCGAGAAAGATTGGAACAGCCATAAATCCACCATCCCAACAGACTGTGCGTTTCACTGGTTTCCCCTTGCTTAGTGGCCAATGCGAAGTCTGAGATAACTGACCCCGCTACTGCAGAAACGTTATAAGCAGTGCTATTAGGTATTTATCAGTGAATTCAAGAGCACATGTTCTTGTTTGAACGTTCAGAATATCCGAACCAACCCTGTCAAATGCATGACCAGTCCGTACGGGTCCCGCGGGGTAACATGTTCAGGAGCGTTTCGCTAGGTGCGACCCTAGTCATGATTAAGTTGCTGGTGATTAAGAATATTCCCACAGCTCCTTTTTTCCATGTTTGTCTTGTTGTGAATACTGAATTTCGCAGAGCCATGTGCAGCCTGGCACTTAGTCGGTTGACCTGAGCAGCGAGCTTAGCATGTTTTCATCACGAATGTAGCAGACATAATACTCCAGCAGTCTGAAGCAAATCAACACTTATTTCTCCCGTTTGGTGATTATTGTTTGGTAAGATTGACTGACAGCCTGCAGTTGACAAACAACTCTCATCGATATAATTTGAACCCACTCTAGTTGTTTAGAAAGAACCTCAGAAGCTCTTATGCGCACATAGCTATACACACACATCGTTTGAAGCATGAACCGCTTGCAAAATATCTGAACAGAACCAGCCTAATAATCGACAAGTTTTATCGGCCTATCTTTGTGATCCCGCGTATCCCGCTGCACAATGATACTCGAGAAGTATCCGCACGCACGCTACATCGCAGCTACAATCATACCAATTTGTTGGATGGTCTGTTCCTCGGGACTCATACTGCTAAACAAGCATCTGATGATGGAAAGGGGTACGGAACTCGCGACTTGTTGAATGGAAGATTGATACGGTGTTTTGAATTAAACAAGCACCAGAGTGTGTTTTTACTATCGTGAGGAGCTGCATAATACACACGAAAGTTTATATATTCAAGATGGGGGTTCCACGTAAATAATTCAACATTCATTCAAAGCTTGGACTGGGCTCCACGCAGTGCGCACAATCGAAACGAGAATTCCAATTTACAGAGCTAGGAACCTGGGTAGACAGAGGACTTGAAACCCTTGATTATCTAGGAATAATCTGCATCTGATGCTTATAGCTCAATCGTTACTTTTGTACAAATGTATCGCTACTGGAATGATTTGTAAGCAGTATCTTCACGGCCCAATGGAACCCATTCGATTGCCCGATGTTCGTTTTCCCGCCACGGGGACATCGTTACCGCCTATTTCATTCTTTCACATGTCTAAGACCAAAAATCGCATGTCTCTAATCCCATCAATTGCAACCGACCCCACGCGGACTTGCGTCCAGTGCAGGATTGCGCAAGAACAAACTCTCGCTGGGAGTTGGTTCTACGCGAATTGCGAGACTTGCACATTTATCTTCTTTACCTAATTCATTCCGCAATCTGAAAGGGTCATTCGTGTCCTGAATCTTAAATTCTTCAGTTCATCGTCAGAGTAATTGTATCAACTAATGAGGTCCGTCAGGTGTCAAACCGGTATGACTTTCGTCAATTGCACACGTTATAAAACGTGATGCGTTTTTTGCACTCAAATTCGCTTCATATGCAGGATTCAAATATCCCATTATACTCTCGGGCATGGGACAAATATTTTCTGCCCTGGCTGCGTTTGCAAGTTGTAGGATTTTCAAAGTGGCGCCTGCGGAAAAGCGCGTAGACGGCCTGTTTTTTGTCACTCGGATCCTTCCAGTGGGCTTTTTCAACGCCGTCACCTTGATGTTCGGCAATGCTGTCTACATGCATCTCTCCGTCGCATTCATTCAGATGCTGAAGGCGTTTACCCCGGTTATCACAATGGTTGGCCTGTTTATGGCATCCTTGGAGGTGCATTTCTGTGCTTGCCCTCGTCATTCGGTACCCGTCCCAGCTACTTCGCGCATTGTGAAGGACCCTGCTTCCCGATATTGAGAGCTCAATAATATGACGCACAACGACACGCCCGTTATTTTCAAAGCCTCAATATTCCTTGAGTTTCGCAACAGGATATAATCACGTGAGAAAATAGTTGCAAAATATCGAGCCAGAAGAGTATCAATTAAAGTCCGCCACGCAATGGAGTTCCGTCCCAACGCATCTTTCCGCCCCCTCGGGAGGCCTCGGAACTCGAAGACTGTATACAACTTGTACACAACTTGGGCTATACGAGAGTTGTAGTTTGCACAACAGAAAGCCGACAAGTAAACCTGTTACCTGTGCAAGCGCCCTGAAAGCAACTCATTTGCAGACTCCCACAAGCCAGCTCATAGGCTCTGTGTGTATTATAGCTGGAGGTACGGCTGTCGCGAGCTACGGAGAACTTCACATATCCATGTGGGGTGTTTTCATTCAAATGGTATCCGAGAGCGCAGAGGCGTTGCGCTTGATCATGACTCAAATACTTCTACAAGGCCAGTCGTTCCATCCCATAGAAGGTATCATGTACTTGGCGCCAGCGTGTGTGTTCTGGACGAGTGCTGGAGCTATTACACTTGAGGTACCTGCCATGCTGCGACAAGGGACATTTTCAATCGTAACTAACGAGCCTGCTGCGTTTCTGCTCGCAGCAAGCATGGGATTCTTGGTGACATCCCTCGCGTTTTGTACGATTCAACTCTGTGGATCACTCACACTCAAGGTTTTCTTCTCATGCTTGCATGACGCTGTTGCTGGTAGAACACCGTAGAACATGGCACTCTGGCACGCTGCCGTTCCGGTGTCAACGATCAGCAGCAACTCTGGCATGTAGGTATTGGGGACAGCGAAGAACGCTGCTCTCATCGCATTCTGCGTAATTTTCCTTGGTGAAGAGGTGTCGGTGGTCCAAGCTCTGGGCTATTTCGTGGCTTTGCTCGGTTTCACATGGTATCAGTGCGTAAAACTGAGCAGCAATTCAAACAAGTCGATGGTACCGGAAAAGCTTCCATTATCACCCCGCACACCAGCAGATACTCAGGATGAATCTATTAGCGCGAGCTATGGAGAAGATATGTCGAATTTACAAGAACGTGGCAAGTCGCAGTCAGGGTCCAAGATGGCTACATTGCTGCTTGGGGATCGCATTACAACTGTCATGTCCGGCACGCCGTCTTATCGGCGATGATGACGTGCTGCTCCTCACAACCAAATTAATGCTGGAACTCTCTTGAACTTGGCGGTACCTGTTGTGATGTATTGCCGTATGGAACGGTTCACCTTCACGCTCGTAGACGCCCCCGTATCCCCGAGTAGCGAGCCGTGTGGAATACAGTAATAACATAAAGCTTAGCATGCGGTCCTGCTAATAAGAATCAAGGTCGCCCTGCAGTTTGGAGATTCATATTCATTCGGTAAATATGAGCATGTTCACTCGAGCCATTATTGTACATTCTCAGGGACTGACTGAACATGTAAATAGACTGTACATGCACCGTAATATTGTGAAATATGTGTCTTTAGAAGTTATTGTAACGCCTGGAAAACAAATCCTCGGGTGGCCCTCAGAGTGAGGGTGATGTTCATATCAGTTGTACGCAACCAGGTGTTGTTCAATTTTGACAACCTTGGTCCGTGGGCAGTGTTTGAAATGGAAGTTAATCTTGTGCTATACTCATTTTGATTGAACATTCAAGAAAATTGTGACTCTGAAACATCCATTCATTGTTTAAAAAGGGGTTCATTAACATGCATGGTTTGCCTAGTTGTCTTGAGCAAGCCATGAAATGACCGGCTTGAAAAACGTGGGCACTTCTGAACAGCCCCGCTCAGGTGTATTCACTATCCAAGCTGTCAACATTAATTCAAGTTCGTGCCTCAAAGTCAATGCCTGACCCTAAGCAAGCAGAATTTCACTCGTGGCTACAGCGTTATCTGTACAATTGCTGCTGTTCGATTCACTAGAAAACACAAGTTTCTGTTGGCAAGCAGTTTGCCAAAGTAGAGTCCACTGAAATCCTGGCAAGGTAACTGCACAACCCAGTGAAAACTACAGAGCTTCTCTCGAGTAGCACTAGTCATTGACATGCCTTGTGTTGAAGGCCCTTCAGGATTGTGTGGGGAAATTCAATCTAACACCTCAGCCTGCTTCAATACCTAGTGACAAACACTTAGTACACTTCTTGCTCAGAACAGTTCCTCCAGACTTTTTAATACCATTCTAGTGGGGCATTTCTGAACAAGGTTATTTAATACCTTGGACAGTAACCAACAAAAAAATGCACCAGGTTGAACTTGAAAATTGAATGAAACCTGATGACATTCTGTAGGTTATACAAATTTTCAGACACGACTGAACTCTTGATTGCGTACCACTTCAGTTCATGGGCTCAGATTAGCAAATAATTGCACGCTCAAGCGCATGAACATTGTAATGCTTCTCTGTGCAGCATGATTCAAGGGAATAACACTCGGGAATGCTCAGGGAACTATCAAGCAGTACACTGTGAATGGTGCAAGAGCGTACAGGTACTGAGCGATTGTGTTCAAGGCGGAAACGGGGCTTCTGCTCTGATACGCATGATACTACTTGCATGTCCCGTATCGATACCTAAGCGACGCACTTTCGCGTGCTGTGTTCAATAACAGGAAAGCCCATTAGTTCTAGACGAAGACGATAACTCGTGACGATGGATACGGCCCTGTTCTTCCATCTGATAGAAAGTGGGTTTCGCAGACTGTTTCAACTTTGTGCAATTTGAACTCTTTCATAGTACAGGCGATGTTTGGAGGCACCCAAACATGCAAACCTTCAGATTGCATCAATTCTGAACGCTCTACGAGACCCGTGTTCTATCACATAAAAAAACAGAGCCAAACCCATTGCCACGAATAATTGGAATCATCTTTTATAAGTGGACATTCCTGTTCTTGAACGCAAAGTCCGTCACAATGGTAGGTGTGTCACTTAGGCTATGGTCAGCCGGCCGAATTTGAATGATATTTCGTCGTCGAATCTCACGACGAAAACGAATTGTTGGTCAGCCTCAGATAAGGGATTACATCAACAAGTTCTCGGCGATTTTTCTGGGCATGAACCTGGCCAGCGTATCTCCGAAAATGCCTTGAAGGTTAATGTTGATTGTAAAAGTTGATATACTTCGCTTGGTAAGAGCATCTTGTGTGCGAAGGGTTGAAGTCTTGGTGAGAATTATGGACCACTTCATTATGTCTCACGGGCCTTCTGGCTCCATCTTCGATGTGCTCGGTTTA
This sequence comes from Smithsoniella earleae, assembly GCA_032356285.1. Classification (NCBI taxonomy): domain Eukaryota; kingdom Viridiplantae; phylum Chlorophyta; class Ulvophyceae; genus Smithsoniella; species Smithsoniella earleae. Next base: position 1,039 of record JAULKQ010070739.1, on the reverse strand, counting down.
AGAACGCAAGCTAAACTGATTGATTACAGCTTCATGAGTTCCGCTAGTGGATTAGAAGTTGATTGGGGTGATGTACTCGCGCGCCTCGGCGCAATTGACCGATTTTGAATTCAAACCGAGCAGGTGTAAGTAGGCGTTTGCGAGCACCAGTAGCAAGTCTTCTGTCAGAACCAATATCTATGCACTCGTCAATATTAATTTCTATTGGCGAACCCTGATGCTCGCTGAGCATGGCGTGCAGTTTGAGCCCAGCGCTGGATCGTTTATCCCTATCCGTCGCAAGTTCGAACTTTTCTGCGAATGGATTGGCCGCAGTATCTCTCATGTGCTGGCTCTTCTCCAGCTCTCGTGAATGCGATTCCTTATTGAGTTGTAAAGGAAATTGGGGAGGTGTGAGTGTTTGGTGAACACTGTCAAGGTTCATTCGGGCAACGCCAAATAATTCTCTCCATCGCACAAAAAACGTCCATTCTTTTAAACTTTTTGATACAGGGCTACTAATATCATCGAGGTCTGTATCTGAGGGCTTTCCAGATTCGCTTTTTCGTTGGTAAGTGTAAAACTCCACGGCTTGGCAAGCAAGAACATAGTGGTTGATCATCTCGCGGAAGCGTCGTTTGAGCAGGCCCACCTTAACATGACTCAACAAAGAATTAACATTTACTTTCTTTTCTCTAGAAATTTCCCGGTTCACTTCCGGGAGGACCTCATCAAATCTATCAGCTACAGGCTGCCAGGCGACCGCGTCCCTCCCACCTTCTTTCACCCTGCCATCTTGCGACCCTTCCCCGATTGGTGGAAGCTCTTCAAAGATACCTAGCAGTTTCCAGACGTGCTCATACCGCCATGGCGGTCCACGTGTGGCTGTACTGCTTTGCGAACGAGAGGACGCCATGATATTCGAGGAATCGCGGTATGAATGGCGCAAGTGAAAGGGTGGATCAGTTTCTTTAACTTCCTTTTGTAAGTGCGTCAATTTATAGGGTCTATAGATCCCAGATGAAAAAGTTTATTCTTCGTCTTAGACCACTCGCGGGGG
>JAULKQ010070728.1:0-19903 GCA_032356285.1 Smithsoniella earleae | reverse complement strand
GATTTTCGTGCGTTTGTCGCTGACGCTCTTCCAGGTGCAGAGTGATGCTCTCGCTCCGGAGTTGACGAACGACTACGACGAGAGAACGACGATTACGGGCCTTCGGTCGTTGTTCGAGTTCGGCGGCACGATCGGCCTGACTCTCGTGGCGTGGGTCTTCATCTTTCCCGACTTCGTCGACGGGCGGAACGACCCAAATGCCTATGGGTCGATCGCGCTGGTTGCGGCCGGCATGGCATTCGTTGCGATCCTCGTGTGCACGGCCGGGACGCACAAGCTGATCCCGACGCTTCGCCAGCCGGCGAGTTCTTTCAGCATGCCGGGATTGTTCCGCGACCTGCGGAACGCGTGGGACAACGACTCGTACCGTCTCATCCTGATCGCCACGATGTTCGGTGCGATCGGGCTCGGCTTCGACGAGGCGTTCCGTCTCTACATGACGACGTACTTCTGGGAGTTCGATGATGCGGATCAAGCGACTTTGATCGGGATGGTCGCGCTGTCCGTGCCGATCGCGGTCATCGCGGCGCGGCAGGTCAGCCTCTTCTTCGACAAGCGCCGGGCTGCGCTCGGACTGATGTCCTTCGCGATCCTGATCGGCCCAATGCCGATCTTTCTGCGATTCGCCGACGTCTTGCCTGCGAACCACGACCCCCTCCTGTTGCCGTTGATCTCGGCGCACACCGCGATCACTGTGGCATGCTTTCTCTCCATCATGATCCTGATGCGGTCGATGATTCAGGACTCCGTCGACGAAAACGAACTCGAGACGGGAGTGCGTCAGGAGGGCGTGTTCGTGTCGGCGGTCGCCTTCGCCGGCAAGGCCGTCTCCGGATTCGGTAACCTCTTGGGAGGGATCGCGCTGCAGCTCATCGCTTTTCCGGCCCGCGCGATGCCAGGCAGTGTTCCACAGAACAAGATCGAGTTGCTCGGCTGGGCCGTCGGCCCGGGTGCGGCGGCGCTGAATGTCGTCAGCTTGTTCTTTCTGTGGCGGTATCCCATCACACGTGAGCGCTACCGCGAGATCATCGCGGAGCTGGGTCGACGGGCTACGTGATCGCCGAGAACGCGTCGAGGTCGTCCACGGCCGCGACGGCGCGCGAAATGTTCTCGATCGTGATCTCCATGCCGTAGTTGGCGGGTGGGCAGAGCAGCCAGCCGATGACGAGTCCCCAGAGCGAAGCTTTCCGGTACAGGAGCCACGCCTCGTCGAACGAGGGAGGACTCGGCACGCCGGATTTCCGCAGTCGCTCCAGATAGAGCCGCAGGAGATCTCGCTGGTGCTCGCGGCGCGCCTGGGTCGGAAGACCGGTCACGAGAAGGTAGACCACGTCGCCGGCGTAGCAGCCCCGCGTCATGAGCTGCCAGTCGAGTAGCCCGCCTCGCTCGCCGGGGAGCAGGTACGTGTTGCCGATGTGCGTGTCGCCGTGGAGGAGCGTCGCGGGTAGTCGTGCCTGCTCTTCGCGAACTCTCGCGAGAAGATCCCACAAGTCGCGAACCGATCGCCCGAGCGGAGCGAGCAACTCCTGCTTGAACGGGTGTTGGGCGACCTGACTCTGGACGAAGTCGTATCCGAAGCGCGTGAGGATGGTCTGCATGCCGCCGGCGACCGGTGTGGGGACCCAGGCGAGGTCGGCCTTGAAGCGCGGGCTCTTCCAGTAGTGGCCGTGGAGCCGCGCGAGTTGTTCCAACAGGGAGGAGATCTCTCGGAGGCTGATCGGCTGTGTCGCATTCGGAAAACGCGCCCCGCGCGCGACGAGGTCCTCCATGAGGACACCGAAGTTGCCGGTCTCTCCTCCGAAGTGGCAGCCGAAGGACCTCGGTGACTCGATGTCTACATCCGGCTGGATCTCGTCGTAGAACCGGACCTCGGTCTCGTACATCTCGGGCGGTGCATGTGGGCCGACGAGCATCGTCTTGAGGATCAGACGAGTCGGGAGCTCGTGCGGTGCTCCGGGACCGTAGCTCACCTCGAGGACGATGCGGTCCGCAGTCGAGGCGACGCCTTCTCCTGCGTGTTTCGTCGAGAGGATCTCGAAGCTCTCGACGAGGGCGCTTGGGTACTTGCTGGAGATGACCTGGGTCAGTGTTTCGGTCGTGAGGTCGTCAATGTTGGTCGGAAACATCTGAGGTAGAGAGCATGCCGGTGGGGACGTTGGCGAATCAGCCATCCCGTGCACGGACGCGCTTCCACGTCGATCCTGCCGCGGAAGGTCGAATCAACCAACGTCGCGGCCGCGCTCCCGTACCACCTACGATCTCGATTCCGCGAAAGCCCGCGTCGGTACTGTCGAGCGGCACGGAATCGTCGTGACGGTGTTGCAACTCGAGGGTCGTGTAGGAGCGCTGCCACAGCCACTCGCGATTCGAGACCGCGTCGATGTCGGGGTTCGGCGGTTCCTCGTCCGTGAATGCGAGGAAATACAGAGTGAACCCGTCGTGTTGCAGAACCTGGCGTGAGAGGAGCCGCATGCCGAGTTCCTCACCGAAGAAGGCGAGCGCCGCGTCTGGCGCGGGGATCCGGATCGTGATCTGGCCGAGATGCGGCCGGCCGCCCAGCGGGTACGCGTCGTCCGGCGCGACCGGCACGTGGTTCTGCCGGAACCGATGCTGCAGCAATTCGATCGGGAAGCCGTCCGGATCCGTGAGATGGGCGAGGTAGCCGACGTCGCGGAATTGCGCCGGGTCGCTCGTCTCGACCCCGCGATCGCGGAGGCGGGCCGACGCGAGATCGACGTCGGGAAGGGTGATTCCGATCTTCCAATAGGTGTCGTGCGGTCCCGGCGTACGCTTGCGTGGCGCTTCGCGCAGAACGAGGTCCGCCGACGGTTCGCCGAAGCCGACGCGGCAGGTCCGCCCGGCCCGGCCGTGTTCGACCATCCCGAGCACATCGCGGTAGAACGCGACGCTTCGCTCGAGCGACGAGACGTCCAGGCGGAGCCCCGCGAGGCATGCGTCGCTCACGGCCCGTTTCTAGGCGAACGCGCGCTCGAACAGTTCCTGCATCTGTGACCAGGAGGTCGCGTCGGCATCGGCGTCGTAGGCAAGCGGCATCCCGTATTCTTTCCCCTTCGCGGTGGCCTCGGGGTTGCTGAAGCCGTGGAGAGCGCCCGGGTACGCCTCGAAGCGGTAGTCGGCGCCGGCGTCGTCCATCTCCTTCTTGAAGGCGGCGACGTCCTCTTCGGGAATGAGTGCGTCGGCCGCCCCGTGGCAAACCAGGATCTTCGCCTTCACGCTCCCCGGGGCGGGCTTGTGGAACGATCCCAGCGATCCGTGGAAGCTCGCGACGGCGGACAGGGGCAATCCGATTCGGGCCTGGTGGAGGACCACGGCGCCTCCGAAGCAGTAGCCGATCGCCGCGATCTTTCCCCCGTCGACGCCGGGGCGCGCCTTCAGGGCGTCGACGGCGGCCTGGAACCGCGCCTCGAGGGCCGGGACGTCTCCGAGTGCGGCGGACATGAGCTCGGTCGCGGCCGCAGGATTGTCGGCGGTCTTGCCGTCTCCGTACATGTCGACCGCAAGCGCTTCGTAGCCGAGTTCGGCGAGATCACGGGCCCGGCGCTTCGGGTAGTCGGTCAATCCCCACCATTCGTGGACGACGAGGACACCCGGGCGTGGTGCCGCGCCACTTCCTTCTTCGACCCAACCAACCAGTTCTGTGCCGCCCGCGCTGTATTTGATCACTTCGCCGTTTGCCATGATGGGACTCCTTGTGTGCCGAATCGCGTGTTCACCGGACGTCGAAGGTGATCGCCGGCTCGGTACTCGCATACGTTGTTGTGAGATAGCGGCCGTAGGCCGCTTGGTGGTCGAGGTGTCGTTTGAAGAAGGAAACCGCGTAGAGATTCGTGAGGCGGCTCGCCTCTGTGATCGCAAAGGCGTCGGGAGTGCAGGTCGCGGCGTAGGGCTCGAGAAGCGCCTCCGCGCCCAGGGAAGGCCAGGCGTCCCGGCCAAGGCCCAGCGAGATCAGTAGATCGCCGATGGCGCAGACGTTCGCGAAATGCGTGTGGTTCGCGCCATGGATGTCGACCTTGTAGACGCGGGGCGCGGAGATGAGTTGGTCGAACGCGATTGCGTTGTTTCCGATGGGAACGCCCACGTCCGCGGTGCCTCCGATCAGCATGGTCGGGACGACGACCGTCTCGAGTTGAGCCCGGCTGAACCCGGCGTTGGGGCCGGTGCGCGTATCCTGCTGGAGATCGCCGTCGATCACGGCGGAGATGGGCACGATCGCGGCGACGCGCGGGTCCGGGGATGCACCGGCCCATCCGGCGGCCATTCCGAGCGCCGTCATGCCGCCGAACGAATGGCCGATCACGCCGATCCGAGCCTCGTCGATTCTCTCGTACAGCGCGTCGGCGGGGTCGCGATTCCGCGCGATCATCGTATCGATCAGGAAAGAAACGTCCGGCACACGGCGGGACGCGGCTTGATCGAAGTCGTCGGTGGAAGAGGTCTGCGAGTTCCCCGTGTGCTCGGGTGCGATGACGACGAAGCCGTGGCTCGCCAGTGCCTCCATGAGCTCGACGGACTGGGTGCGAATTCCACCGTAGCCGTGGGAGAAGACGACGAGCTTTTGGCCGGTCCGCGGCGATGCCGGGGGACCTTCGAATGCGACCTCCGAGTCGAGCCCGATACCGGCGGCAAGGGGGTACTGTGTGGGCGGAGCGCCGACTTCATCGCCGGGTTGGACCGGGTACCAGATGTCGACGAGGAGCTCCCGGTCTTGGCGCGCCGAATCGACGGCGCTGAACGAGGCGTGACCGACCGCAAAGCGCCCGAGCTCGTCGGGCGCGTCGACTCCTACCGCGGGCGTGCCGTCATCGCCGCAACTCACCAGTCCGACGAAGGTGACCAGGAGGAAAAGCTGGCGGACGGCGTGTCTCCCGTGGCGTTCGGACCAGATCGTGGATCGACGGCGCATGCGCTCCTTCAGGCTCACGTAGTGGACTTACCCCAGCCTGCAGCGGGCCTCCAGCCCGATCGTTGTGGGCGCGGAGACGATCGGCGATAAGAGCGAATGGCCCTCTCGCTCTGGACGGTAGCCGCGGCCTCGCCCGAACGCATCGCGGCGATTGCCGAGAGAGCGGAGGCGGCGGGGTGGCATGGGCTCGCCGTCGTCGATTCGCAGAACCTGGCGCCTGACGTGTACGTGATGTTGGCGCTCGCCGCGTCGGCGACATCCCGTCTTCACGTCGGCACCGGTGTGACGAACAGTGTGACGCGGCACCCGGCGGTCACCGCGTCCGCGATTGCGACCGTTCAACGGCTCTCGCGAGGGCGGGCCGCGCTGGGGATCGGACGCGGGGATTCGGCGCTGGCCCACCTCGGCCGCGCTCCCCAACGCGTGGCGCCGTTCGAGCGGTATCTGGTGGCGTTGCAGGCGTACCTGGCCGGGAAGTCGATCGATTTCGACGACCTCGCGTTTCACGAGCGGCTGGCGCCACCGGTGAACGAGCTGGGTCTGGCCCATACGCCCGATACGAGTCGGTTGCACTGGTTGTCCTCGAAGGATCCGAAGGTTCCCGTGGAGGTGGCCGCCACGGGCCCCCGGGTCATCGGCGTTGCCGCACGCCACGCAGATCGGGTCCTCCTGAGTGTGGGCGCAGATCTGGACCGGCTGCGATGGGGGATCGAGCACGCGCGTCGCGTCCGCGCAGAAGCGGGGCTGGACCCGGATGGCCTGGAGTTCGGCGCGTACGTGAACCTCGCTTGCCATCGGAAGGTCGCGACGGCGCGTCGCCTCGTGAGCGGCGGTCTCGCCACGTTCGCGCGCTTTGCGGTCATGGATGGGAAGATCCGCGGCGAGGTATCCGACCGCCAACGAGACGTCCTCCGGAACGTGCATCGTGCGTACGATATGCGAGATCACACGAAGGTCGGCGCGGCCCACACGACTGCACTGACCGACGACTTCGTCGATCAGTATGCGATCGCCGGTCCGCCCGAGCACTGCATCGAGCGCCTTCGGGGCATCGCGTCCCTCGGGCTCGACAAGATCATCGTCGTCGGTCCCACCATGGGTGCGCGTCCGGACGACGTGAAAGCGTCCCGTCAGTTGCTCCAAGCCGAGGTCCTGCCCGCTTTCGCATAGAGGACTACCGCCCGGCGGGACGTGCGTGACCGGCCGGGGTGCAGGCTCGATCATGCGGCCCAGCCTGCAAACTGCAGGGCGGGGCCTGCGGTGAAGCGATGAGAATGCAGAGAAACCAGGCCTCCCGCATGGCACGTCGGTTGCGTTGCCCGTGTCGCGGGAGGAACGGAATGAACATTACTGCAGTCGTCGCGATCGCCGGGGGTCTGGCCATGGCTACCTCCGGGCATTCCACCATTCACTCGGAGGACTTCGAAGAGAGCATCGTCGTCCAGCCGGGCGGCACGCTTCACTTGGATCTCGATCAGGGAGAAGTCGACATCGATTCGCACGATGAGGACACCGTGAGAATCGAGACACGCGCCGGTGGTTGGCCGTGGACCGTCGTCTTCGAGCTCGAGCAGGACGGACGCGACGTGCGCCTCGTGAGTACGACCTCCACCGATGCGGGCGTACTCGCCCAGACGGCTCGGTGGGTGCTGTGGCCCTTCCGACTGCTCCGCGTCGACGTGCACGTCTGGGTCCCTCGCGAGTACGCGATCGCCGCTTCGACGGTCGGTGGCGACATCGACGTGAGTGACGTGCGCGGAGATACCCGACTTCGCACCGCCGGCGGGCGCATCGAGCTCGAGAACGTCGTAGGCAACGTCGAGGTCTCGACGGCCGGGGGGCGGATCCGGATCGAGGAGGTCGCGGGCCACGTTCGAGCGGAGAGCGGCGGCGGGCGGATCTGGATCGAGGAGGTCGCGGGAGCGGTCGACGTGAAGAGCGGCGGTGGACGTGTGTTCGTACGCGACGCCTCCGGAGAGGTCACCGCCATCACGGGGGGCGGTCGCATCTTCACGAGCTTCGCGGGTGTACCGACGGGCTCGATCGAGACCGGCGGTGGTCGCATCCAGGTCGAGATCCCCGAAGAGGTCGGTGTCGACTTGCTGGCGACGACCGGTGGGGGGCGCGCCCTCGTGGACGACGACTTGAACTTCATCGGACAGCGCACGTCGCGGCAGTTGGAGGGCACGATCAACGGCGGCGGCCTTCTCCTTCGCGTGAACACGTCGGGTGGCCGAATCGACATCGAGGCGAGCTGAGTCCCGAATTTCGCACGCGCTTGCTCGGACGATGCGCGATCACCATCCTGACGGGGATGGCAGACCGCGCGCCGGATTGGCTTCGCAACGCCCTCGCCGCGAAGCCCGAAGAAGACCAGATCGCCGTCGAGGGGTGCCCGATCCATCGCATGATCTGGGGCGCGCGAGATCAGCCGGGGCTCGTGTTGATCCACGGCGGTGCGGGCCACGCTCATTGGTGGAGCTTCATCGCGCCGCTCTTCCCGCAGTATCGCGTCGTTGCCCTGGATCTTTCCGGCCACGGCGATAGTGGCCGCAGGCCGAAGTACAGCGTCGACTTCTGGACGGAGGAGGTGCTCGCGGCGGCCGACGGCGTTGGGATCGAGGGGCCACCGGTGGTCATCGGTCATTCCATGGGCGGCTTCGTCGCGACGGCGACCGCGGTGCGAGCGGGCGCGGACCTCGCCGGGATGATCATTCTCGACAGCCCGATCGTCGCGGAGGACGCTGAGGTAGAGGCCGCGCGGCTCGGACAAGCGTTCGGTGCGCCGAAGATCTACCCGGACGTCGAGACGGCCGTGTCGCGCTTTCGCACCGTGCCGCGGCAGGAGCACTACGACCCGTTCATCCTCCGACACGTGGCCGAGCACTCGCTCGGGCCGGTGGAGGGCGGTTTCAGCTGGAAGTTCGATCCAGCGCTCTTTCGCGCGGTCAGCCGGTCACAGACGGCGCAACTTCTTCCCAAGGTGAGCGGTCGTGTCGCCTTGATCCGCTCGGAGTTTGGCTTGGTGACCCAACAGGTGGGAGCGATCATGTACGAAGCGCTGGGCCGCGTTGCCCCCGTGGTCGAGATCCCCCTCGCGGGGCACCACATGATGCTCGATCAACCGCTCTCGTTGGTCACGGCGCTTCGTGCTCTGCTCGCGGACTGGGAGCACTCGGTGCCATTCCCGCGCCCGCACGCGGGGCGATAGCTCCGGCGGAGAGTTACTCGTCGGCGGGATTGTCGACGGGCTTCCCGAGGAAGTCGTCGTTGATGGAGATGCGCACGTGGCCCGACGAGCCCTTCTCTCCGGCGGCGGCGAATTCTGCGCGCTTGTCCGCGTAGTAGGTTTCGCGGAAGTCCCCCTTCGAAGCCGCGTTGTACGTCAGGTACATGAGCCGCCGTGGGGAGTCGGAGCGGTTCGTGCCGCTCTTGTGCGGGGCGTAGGAATCGAAGAAGAGGAGGTCGCCCGGCGCGGCCTCGACCGGTTCCCATTGCGCCTGGGCGAGCCATTCCTCGCTGATTCTCCCGTCGACGTTCGGAAGAATCCCGGCGTCGTGCCCGGGGGCGAAGAACAGGCTCCCGCTCTGGACCGTTGCCGGGTCGAGCGGGACCATGACCGAGATGTGGAAGTCGACGAAACGATACGCCGGCGCGTCCTGGTGCGGCGCAAAGCCCCCACCGCCCGGGTACTTGTAGTTGATCTTCTCTTTGAACAGCACCGCCGGCTCGCCGAACAGCTCTTCGAGCACCTGGGGCAGGAGGCCGTTTCGAAGAAACGCCGAAAGGCCGCTGTGGTGCGGCTCGAAGTCCTCGGACCGGGCGATTCGTGGCCCGAAGGCGGTCTGTTCGAAGTGGTGCATGCCCGGGCCGCCGGTGCGCGACCATTCTTCGACCTCCTCGATCCATGAGGTCAGTTCCTCGACTCGGGCGTGGTCGAGTGCGCTGCGCAGGGCGACATACCCGCGCGCTTTCCACGCGCGTCGTGCTTCGTCGTTCAAGACCATCGCTAACGACCGGTCTATAGCATGCGGCCGTCCCCGCGCCCGCGGCTCCGTGCGTGCGAACGCGTTCCGGTCCTACGGTTTGGACTCTTCGGCGGCGCGTGCCGCGGCGCGGGAGGACGCGGCGTCCCACAGAGGCCCGGCTTCCTGGTCGAGGGGGCGGCCGATGAGATCGGCGAGGAGCCGTTCGTACTCCCGCCGGGAAACCACCTCGGTTTCCCGTTTCTCCTCGCCATCGACCTCGATGTGCGTCGTGTCGCGCACGGCGCGGAAGCCGGTCGGAGTCCGGCGGATCACCATCGCGTACGTCACGAACGGCGACCACTCGACGGTCTGCAGCATCGTGCACATCTCCTGAAAGGAGGCGAGTTCGCGAGGTTCCTGATCGAAGTCGAACGACGGCGCCATTCCGTGCTGGTGATTGTGGAACCTCCACTGGATGTGGTCGAGACGCTCGAGGCGGAACTCGAGCGGGCCTTCGGACCACGATCGCTCCTCGAGCGGAAAGGGCTCCCTGGGGCCATCGCCAAGGCCGACATCGACGACGAACCGTCGATCGAGGTCGACGAAGCCGATCAAGTGGTTGTCGTGGGCCATGTCTCCGATCAGTGAACGCGCGACCGCGCCGGATGCGCACGTGACTCGAAAGCCGATCTGTCCAAGCGCCCACTGGAGCGTGCCGTTCATCTCGTAGCACCAGCCGCCCCGTCGCTGGGTGACGATCTTCTCGAGGAAGTCGGCCTCGACCAGAGTGTTTACGCGGCCGAGATGGATCGCCAGGTTCTCGTATGCGACGGCATCGAGGTGCGCGCGATGGATGTCGAAGAGGACCGTCTCGGTCGGTTCGATCGGGCCGGCGTAGCCGATGCGCTCCAGGTAGGCGCGGAGGTCCATCAGGAGCGTCGCGCAAGCGCCAGCTTCGCCGAATGCTTCACGTTGCGTGCTTCGGCGACGAGGATCACGCTCTCTGCGATGTTCGTCGCGTGGTCGGCCACGCGCTCCAAGTGCTTCGCGATCAGGATCATATCGACCGCTTCGGAGGCGTTCTCCGGGTGCTTGGGGATCGCCTGGAGTGCGGCGAGAACGACGACGTCTTCCTCGGCGTCGATCGCTTCGTCGTCCTTCAAGACACTACGAGCGACGTCCGCGTCGGTATTGCCGAACGCATCCAAGGCCTGACAGAGAGCGTGCTGGCTGTCTCGCGCCAACTCCCGCAAGCTCCGCGGAATGACCGTCAGTGGTCTCTGGGCGAGTCGAGAGGCACTCTTGGCGATGTTTCGCGAGAGATCGCCGACGCGCTCCAGGTCGTTCGCAATCGTCTTGATGGCGAGGACTTCGCGTAGATCCTCGGCGACCGGAGCCTGGAGGGCGAGTGTCTTCAGGACTTCGTTGTCGATCTCGACGTCGAGTCGGTCGATCTCGAGATCGTCGTCGCGGATCTCCGAGGCGAGTGACGCATTCCGCTCGAAGACGGATCGCATCGCCTTGTCGAGGATCGCTTCGGAGCGGCTTCCCATCCGCAACGCCAGACCGCGTAGGTTCCGGAGCACCGGATCGAACACCCGACTCATGCGACAGTTCCTTTCACGCGAGTCAGTATATCACCCATACCGACCCGTAATATAGTCCCGAGTTTTCTCCTCGGTCGGGTCGGTGAAGATGAGTTCGGTCGGGCCGTACTCGACCAGCTGGCCGAGGTGGAAAAACGCGGTTCGCTGAGACACCCGCGCTGCTTGCTGCATGTTGTGGGTCACGATGGCGATCGCATAGCGTCCCCGAAGCTCGTAGATCAGTTCCTCGACGTGCGCGGTCGCGATCGGATCCAGCGCCGAGCAGGGTTCGTCCATCAAGATGACCTCGGGATCGACGGCAATCGCACGGGCGATGCAGAGCCGCTGCTGTTGTCCTCCCGACAGCGCGTTTCCGGGCTCGTTCAAGCGGTCGCGGACTTCATCCCAGAGGCCGGCGCGGGTGAGGCTCCGCTGCACGATCTCGTCGGTTTCGGCGCCCTTGCGGGCGAGACCGTGGATGCGCGGTCCGTAGGCGACGTTGTCGTAGATCGACTTCGGGAACGGGTTGGGCTTCTGGAAGACCATGCCCACGCGCGCGCGAAGCTGGACGACATCCATGTCGCTGCCGTAGATTTCGGCGCCGTCCAGGGTGATGTCGCCGGTGACGCGGCACGCGGCGATCGTGTCGTTCATCCGATTGAAGCAGCGCAGTAGAGTCGACTTGCCACATCCGGACGGTCCGATGAGCGCCGTCACGTCGTTCTTCAGGATCTCGAGGTTGACGTTCTTCACCGCCCACGTCTCGCCGTAGTGGACGTTCACGCCCGCAGCCTTCATCTTGACGCTCTTCACGGTGTCTTCCGGGGCTTTCGCTTCGGGTGTCGAGGCTAGGGTCGTCTCGAGTGCGGGGGCGGTCGTCATCTTGGCGCTCCTACCATCGCTTTTCCAGTCTTTGTCGAAGGCCGATCGCTGCGGCGTTCATCATCACGAGGAAGGCCAGCAGCACGAGGATCGCGCCCGAAGTTTTCTCTACGAAGCCTCGTTCGGGGCTGTCGGCCCAGAGGAAGATCTGGACGGGCAGCGCCGTCGCGGCATCGGTGAACCCTCCCGGGATGTCCACGATGAAGGCGACCATTCCGATCATGAGCAGTGGTGCGGTTTCGCCGAGCGCGCGTGCCATGCCGATGATCGTGCCTGTGAGGATGCCGGGCATCGCGAGCGGCAGAACATGGTGCGCGACGACTTGCAGCGGAGAGGCGCCGAGGCCCCGAGCCGCCTCACGGATCGATGGCGGCACCGCGCTGATCGAGGCCCGCGAGACGATGATCACCGTCGGGAGCGTCATGAGACCCAGCGTTGCGCCGCCGACGATCGGCGCGGACCGCGGCATGTGAAAGACGTTCAGGAAGACTGCCAGTCCGAGAAGTCCGAAGACGATCGAGGGTACGGCTGCCAGGTTGTTGATGTTGACCTCGATCAGATCCGTCCACCGGTTCTTCGGTGCGAACTCTTCGAGGTAGACGGCCGCGGCGACTCCGAGGGGGAACGCGAGCGCCAGCGTGATCACCAGCGTCAGGAATGATCCGACCATGGCGCCGTAGATGCCGGCGAGCTCGGGCTCTCGGGAATCTCCGGACGTCAGGAAGAGCCAATTGAACGCTACGCGGAGTCGTCCGTCGCGTTCGAGTTCGTCGATCCAAGCGATCTGTGCATCGGTCAACCGGCGAGCCTCGGCGGGCGCGTCGCGGGGGCTCACCCCTTTGACGAGCAGGTCGACCTCGTCGTCCGCGGGGATCCACACGGTCCGGGTCTGCCCGACCAAGGAAGGATCGGCCAGGAGGAGATCGCGCAGGTGGCTTCGCGCGCCGGAGCTCGCCAGGGATTGGAGCTGGCGCACCTCGGGGCGGCTCCCGACTTCGGGGAACCGGGCTCGGAGCGAGTTACGAACGAGGGCGCCGAAGTCGGCCCGCCGGATTGCGGCGTCTCGTTCTCTCGGTGTGAGCTCCGACAGATCCCCGAGGACCGCGGAATCGAAGAGGACGTCGAGCTTCAGCTCGACCTGACGGAAAGCGGACAGGCCGTTCATGGCGATGCTGCCGAGGAGGAGCGCCAGAACCGCGACCGCCAACGCGATGGCTCCGAAGCCTGCCGCATGGAAGAGCTTCTCGGAGCGATTCCGGCGGCGTAGGTGGGCCCGCATCTCGGGGGAAGCCCAGCGAGAGGCGCTCTCGTCGAGAGGTTCAGTCATATTGTTCTCGGTATCTTTGGACGAGGCGCAGGGCGAAGACGTTCAGCAGAAGTGTGATGACGAAGAGCACCAGCCCGAGTGCGAAGGCGGCAAGCGTCTTCGCGCTGTCGAACTCCTGGTCGCCGGTGAGGAGGGTCACGATCTGAACCGTGACCGTCGTCACCGCGGCAAACGGATTCGCGGTCAGGTTCGCCGCGAGCCCGGCGGCCATCACGACGATCATCGTTTCGCCGATGGCCCGGGAGATGGCGAGAAGAAAGGCGCCGACGATGCCGGGCAAGGCCGCTGGCAGAATGACCAGTCGGATCGTCTCCGATCGCGTCGCTCCGAGGCCGAACGAGCCGTCGCGGAGTGAGGTCGGGACGGCAGTGATGGCGTCGTCCGAGAGGGAGGAGATGAACGGGATGATCATGATGCCCATGACGAGTCCCGCCGCGAGCGCGCTCTCGGACGCCACGTCGAACCCCACACGGCCACCCCATTCGCGGATCACCGGGGCGATGACGAGCGCGGCGAAGAAGCCATAGACGACCGTCGGAACGCCGGCGAGGATCTCGAGGATGGGTTTCACGCTGCTGCGGACGCGGTCGCTTGCGTAGAACGTCATGAAGATCGCGGACATCAATCCGATCGGCGCCGCCACGGCGATCGCGATGCCCGTCACGAGCAGCGTCCCCGCGAAGATCGGTACGGCGCCGAACGAGCCCGAGCTCCCGACCTGGTCGGCGCGCAGCGCCATCTGCGGACTCCAGTGCAGCCCGAAGAGGAACTCGAATACCGAGACTCGCTGGAAGAAGCGTGCCGTCTCGAAGATCAAGGAGAGGACGATTCCGATCGTCACCAAAATCGCGATCGTCGAGCACGCCATGAGAAGAAGTCTGGTCGCCTGCTCGACGCGCACGCGCGCCGCGAGGTCGGGCCGAATCGTGCGAACGGCGGTCGCGCCCCCGGCGACGCAGAGGGTTGCCCCGAGGGCGAACGTCAACCACAGGCCCACGGAGCGGTACCGTGCGTACGTCTCGGCCGCCGCGACCACTGCCGGATCGGAAGTCGACGCAATCCCGCCATCGGCGAGGTTCTTCACATCGTTCAGGAGGAGCGTCCTCTGTGCGGTCCCGTCTGCGAAGGCCGACTCGGGGACGGTCGCCAGCGTGAGCCGTTCGACCACGGTGGGCCCCGCCGCGAGCCAGAGCGCGATGCAGAGCAACCCGGGGAGGCCCGCCCAGAGGGCGGCGTACCAGCCGTAGTACCCCGGCAGCGAGTGCAGTGCGGCGAGGTCGCCGCCGGCGGAGACCTCCGCGCGATGTCGTCCGGCCCAGAAGCTCGTGAGAGCCAGGACCACGACCGCCACCGCGAGGATTGCGACACTCATTCGGGCCTATTCTCCCGCCGGGAGCTCGAGGTTCGTCAGGTTCTTCGCGTCGGCTCGGTATTTTTCGCGTTGCGCGGTCGGCGCCGGGATCAGGCCCTTGTCGGCCAGGTAGCCGAACTCGCCGTAGGCCTTCTCGCTCGTGAACTCGGCCAGGAACTCTCGGATGCCGGGGATGGAGTCGGCGTGCGCCTTCTTTACGTAGATGTAGAGGGAGCGCGATACCGGGTACCGGCCCGCGGAGATGTTCTCGAAGGTCGGCTCGACACCGTCGACCGTGTTGCCCTGGACGGTGTCGCCGTTCTGGTCGAGGAAGCTGTAACCGAATACGCCGAGTGCCTTGGGGTTGGCGACGAGCTTCTGCACGATCAGGTTGTCGTTCTCACCGGCTTCGACATACGCGCCATCCTCGCGCACCGACCGGCAGACCTTCTTGTACTCGTCCTTGTCGGTCGACTCGAGCGCTTTCAGGTCGGGGAAGGTCTTGCAGCCGCCTTCGAGAGCCAGCTCGTTGAAGGCATCGCGCGTGCCCGACGTCGGCGGCGGACCCAGCACCTCGATCTTCACGTCGGGCAGGGCGGGGTCGACATCCTTCCAAGTCTTGTTCGGGTTGGGCACGAGGTCGCCGTTGGGGGCGGGCACGTCCTTGGCGAGTGCGAGGAAGACCTGTCGCAGAGTGAGCGGCATGGGCTCCGCCTTCTTCGAGCTGGCCAGAACGATGCCGTCGAAGCCGATCATCACCTCTGTGATGTCCGAGACGCCATTGGTCGCGCACAGATCGACCTCGGAAGCCTTGATGCGTCGAGAGGCGTTCGAGATGTCGGGATGGTCGACGCCGACGCCGGCGCAGAACAGCTTCATGCCGCCTCCCGTCCCGGTGCTCTCGACGATCGGCGCCTTGAAGGAGGTGGTTTGGCCGAACTCCTCGGCAACCACGGTGGAGAACGGGTAGACCGTGGAGGATCCTACGATCCGGATCTGGTCGCGGGCTTGGACGGGATCGGCCCATAGGGCGACGATCGCAGCCAAGGCCGCTGGGGCGAGGGTCCTTCGGGTCAGCATGGTCGCTCCTCTCGTGCGGTCGAGTCCGGCACCCGCAATGGAGGAGCTATGGTTCGAAAGTGACCCCCTTCTTCCAGTTGTGTGACGGTTTGGTGAAGACGAAAGGAGCGACGCGGGGCCTCAGGCGGCGGTTCCGCCGGGGGGCTCGGTGGGCAGGGTGAATGTGAAGGTCGAGCCCTCCCCGAACTCGCTTTCCACTGAGATTTTGCCGCCCATCCGCTGTACCAGGTGCTTCACGATGGACAGGCCGAGCCCCGTTCCGCCGAGTTCCCGCGAGCGTGCCTTGTCGACCCGGTAGAAGCGCTCGAAGATCCGGGTCAGATCCTCTTCGGGGATGCCCAATCCAGTGTCGGCCACCCGGACACGGACGCGCCCGTTGTCCATGCCGACGCCGACCTCGATTCGGCCTCCCGGCTCGGTGTATTTGATCGCGTTGTCCAGGAGGTTGGACAGCACCTGCTCCGTCGCTTGCCGGTCGGCCCAGGCGACCGCCTCGCTCTCGACGACCAGATCGATCGTGAGACGGGAGGCGGCCGGGCGCCGTTTGGTGTCGGCGACGAGCGAGGTCGCCATCGCGGCCACGTCCACGTGGGCAAAGCTGAGGCTCGCCGCTCCGCTCTCGGCGCGCGACAAGACGAGCAGATCGTCGACGATGTGCCCGAGTCGCAGCGCGTGTCGTTCGATGATGCCGAGATACGACCGCTGATCCTCGCCGGAAAGTTCGGCGCCATGAAGAAGCGTCTCGGCGAAGCCGCGGACGGCGGCGAGCGGGGTGCGAAGCTCGTGGGAGGCGTTCGCGACGAAATCCTGCCGGATCTGCTCCAAGCGGCGGATCTCGGTCAGGTCGTGGAAGACAGCCACCGTCCCCGTCCGCGCCTGGTCGCCGGACGGGAACCGCACCGCTTGGACCCGTAGATCCCGCGGGGCGGGCCCAGCGATCTGGATCTCGCACGATACGGGTTCGTCGGTTCGCGTCGCATCGGCGAGGAGCTGTTCGAAGTCCGCGTTTCGTATGATCTCGAGCGCCGCTCTCCCGCGGACCTCGGTCCAGGCATCGAACAGCTCGCGAAGGCGGTTGTTGACGAGGATGAGCTCTCCGTCGGCGTCGACGACGAGCACGCCCTCGGCCATCGCATCCAAGACCGCGTGGAGGCGTTCCTTCTCCGCTGTCGTGTCCTCCAGCTGCTGTCGCATCTGGTCGGCCATGCGGTTGATGGCGTCGTAGATCTCGCCCAGCTCGTCGCTCATCCGCAGAGGCAGGCGGGGCTCGAGGTCGCCTTTCGCGATCGACGCGACGACGCGGCGCATTTCTCGCAATGGGCGCAGGGTCCACCAGGACAGCACGAAGGACAGAGCGATCGCTCCGAGCAACCCGAGCACCGTCGCGGCGACCAGGCGGAGCCGAACCTCGGCGGCCGCGTCCTCGAGGTGAGAGAGATCGACCGCGAGGCGGATCACGTCGCCCGCATCGCCGTGCGGTGCGGCCAGGTAGAACAGCCGGCGCCCGACCGTGTTGCTGTGGCGGGCGTCCTGCCCCACGTCGCCGCCAATCGCCGCCTCGACCTCGGGCCGACCCGCGTGGTTGTCGATGGCCTCGAGGCGGTCGAACGGCACATCGGAGTCTCCGACGACGCGCCCGTCGCGCGTGATGAACGTCACCCGGGCCTCTGCCGCTCGGGCGGCACGGTCCGCGATCGCATCCAGAGCGGCGGGATCGGCATCGGCAAAGCGCGGCGCCTCGACCATCTCGTCCACGAGCGCCAGTCTCTTGCTGAGGGACTGTTCGACGAGTGAGATCTCGCGATCGCGGAGGCCTTGCTCGACGAGCAGGCCCGACACGAGCGAGACGAGGAGGATGAGGCCGGCGAGTGCGCCGCCGAGCTTGAGCTGAAGGGTCGGCATGAGACCGTCGCGTCCGGCTACTCCGCGAAGCGGTAGCCCACGCCGCGCACGGTCTCGATCATCTCGCCGGCCGAGCCCATCTTCTCGCGGAGCCGCTTCAGATGCGTGTCGATGGTTCGGGTCGTGACCACGACGTCCGTGCCCCAAACCCTCTCGAGGAGATGCTCGCGTGACAACACCCGGCCGGGGCTCCGCATGAGGGTGTGGAGGAGATCGAACTCCTTTGCGGTGAGGTCCACCTCGTCCCCATCGACGAAGCAGCGATGACGAAGGGGATCGATCTGCAGACCGCGGACCTCGATCGACCCTGCCGGCGCCTCCGGTTCGCTGCCTCGGCGAAGGACGGCGCGGACGCGAAGCACGAGTTCTCGTGGACTGAACGGCTTGGTCACGTAGTCGTCTGCGCCGACCTCGAACCCGACGACCCGATCGACCTCGTCGGCCTTGGCCGTCAGCATGATGATCGGTAGGTCCGCCAGGTCGCGGTCTGCGCGGATCTTCTTGCAGAGGTCGGTGCCGGACAGGTCTGGGAGCATCAGGTCGAGGATCAGGAGGTCGGGCTTGTTGCGTCGAAGCTCGGCCAGCGCGACCTGTCCCGAGCTCGCCTTCTGGACGCGGTACCCCTCCTGGGCCAGGTTCACCCGCACGAGCTCGAGGAGGTCGGGCTCGTCGTCGACGACGAGGATTCGGTCGGCCATGGCCGTTGGACGATATCAGCGAGCAAGGGGGCGGGGCAAAGCCACGCCACGCGTGCTCATTCCGCGTCGGCCTCGACGAACCTCACCTCGAACATCTTCGGCCAGAGCTTTCCGGTCACGAGAAACGTACCGGCGCCCATCCGGTAGGCGATGCCGTTCAGCACGTCGGCACGGGCACGCTCGGTGGGGGTGAGGAGCCCCGAAGCGTCGATCACGGCCGTGACGTCGCCGGTGGTGGGGTCGATTTCCATGATCCAGTCCGTCTCGAACCGGTTCGCGTAGACCTTGCCGCCGACGCATTCGAGCTCGTTCAGCCGGTCGAGTGCCTGGCCGTCCTGCGTTACCTGGACCTGGCCTTCGAGCTCGAAGGTGACGGGGTCGCGGAAGTACAGAGTGCTCGTCCCGTCGCTCATGACGAGTCGCGAGCCGTCGTGGCAGAGGCCCCAGCCCTGTGTCGAGTAGCGGTGTTCGCCGACCACCTCGAACGACTCCCGATCGTAGACGCGGGCCACCCCGGAGGTCCAGGTGAGCTGGATGAGACGGGAGCCCACCGAAGCGAGACCCTCGCCAAACAGGGACGCGGGCAGCTCGACCTGACGCTCGACGTCCCCGGTGGTCAGGTCGACCTCGCGGAGCGACGACCGGCCCCGCAGGCCAGTGCTTTCGAACACGCGGTCGCCGAACAGGAGGAGTCCCTGGGTGAAGGCGAGGCTGTCGTGGGGGTACGTTTGCACGACCTCGAGCTTCTTGCGCGGGATTTCCGCCGGTGGCTCGGCGTTCCCGCTGCCCGCGCCGCCGCAGGCGGTGACGAGGAGGATCGCGAGGGTGATGAGAAGCTTCGCCATTCTTGCGACAGTAGCAGTTGGGGACCCGAGGGGCTCCATCGAGATCACGCAGGACCGTGGCAACGCGCGAAGGGGCGCAGCCGCCGGGCGAACGGCCGAAACGGGCTCGCCCCGACCCTTCGGCGACGGGACCTGTCGCTCGTATTTGAAGGGGATTTGCCCGGTCGCAATCGACCTTTCGGGTACAGACATGGCCGGCCCCGTCGGGATAGAGTGGCGCGGATGCCCGACGAACCCCAAGCCGAGAGCCCAGAGGGCCGACCCCTCTGGCGACGTATCCTCGGTTCGCGCGGCTTTCAGATGTTCGTCTGGGTGTTCGGCGGGGGGGCGGTGATCCTCGGTGGTCTCGAGGCGGCCGGAGGTCCGGAAGCCATACGGGACCAGCATGGCTTGCTGGCCGTCGCCGTTCTTCTTCCCGCTCAGGTCGCCGCGGCCATCACGCCGGTGCCGAGCGAACTGATCGCGTTCCCGACGGCCGCGATCTACGAGTTCTGGCTCGGTGCGCTGATCATCTGGACGGGCTGGGTCGCGGCGACACCGTTTCGCTATCTCGTGGTCCGCCGGTTCGCCGATGATTTCGACCTGACGGGCAATCGCGAGCGACTACCGGCGTGGATCCAGAAGTTTCCGGTAGAGCACCCCGCGTACCTCATCTTCGGCCGATGGTTGCCCTACGGCCCGCATCTCGTCGACTACACGGCCGGGGCGGCGGGGGTGCGGCTTCGGACCCTCATGTGGTCCGCCGCGGTCGCGACGATCCTCCCCGCGTTGGCCTTCTCCGCTTTCGCGAACGAACTGCTCGGCTGAGCCGTCGAGTCAGGGCGCGCGGTCGTCGGGGGCGAGCCCATCGAGAGCCGCTGTGGGTACGAACGGAACGGCCCAGATCGGATAGTGCGTGTAGAAGACCGTGTTGAAGTCCACGAACACGGCGAAGGTGAGCAGGCAGCCGGTGTAGACCCCGAACGTGCGCGTGGCGGCCAGTGCGTAGACCGCGCCGAGTAGGGCGAGCATGGGCAGGCGCCCCGTCGGCCCGACGAGGCCGAGCACGGTGTCGACCGCAAGGGCTCCGAAGTGGCTCGTCGCGCGTCGGGTCGCGGAGAAGAGAACGCTTCCGAGCAATCCGGTCGCGTTCCACGCGAGGAACGGCGCCGACACGATCAAGGGGACGAGCGCGATCCACAGCCCGGCGCGCACCACGTCGCGCAGACGAGGGGAAGCCGACATCTGCCATGCCCAAATCAAGTACAGTGGCGCGAGAAAGATCCCGATCTGCTTGAACGAGAGAGATACGCCGTAGAGGACGAACGCCGCCGTGGGTCGTTCGCGCAGCCAGAGAAGCG
>JAULKQ010070717.1:0-19908 GCA_032356285.1 Smithsoniella earleae | reverse complement strand
GTTCCTCCTCGTCGACCGAGTCGACCGGAACGCGCTCGCGCGGCGGTGCCGCGAGACCGAGCGCCGTCTTCTCCTCGAGGACGAGCGACAGCACCGCGCCCGCGTGCTCGCACGCGGCGTCGCAGGCCGAGCAGATGTAGTTCAGCTTTCCTTCCCGCTCCTCCGAGCGCTCGACGACGACGATCGCGTCAGGCAGCTCCGCTCGCAGACGATCTCGGCCGAGGCGCAACGAGTCGATCCCTAGGTCGCAGGCGCCGCCGGAGCGCAACAGCTCCTGGCCATGCGGCCCCAGAAGGCGTCGCGCGCCCTCCCAATCGAGGCGCGACAGAAGGTCGCGGAGAGTGAGTGCGTGGCTCGGGGCCGTGGTCTTAGAAGGCATTGCGAGATCGGGTTTCGGCGAACGTTCGAAGCCGCGTAATACACTTGGGCTCGTAGCTCCAGAGGGGTGACGCTGAGGTCAGCGTCGTGTGGGCTCTATCCCACACGACGTCGTTCGGGCGCCTGGCCTCCCTGGGGCCAGGCCGTTTGAGCGGAAACGGAGTCGCGTCAAGCACTTACAGCGTGCCGGAGGTGGGACTTGAACCGACACCTTGGGTTGAAAAGACTACGTTTTCTCGGGGCCTAGTGTGTCTGAGCGTGTCTCAGTGTGTCGCCGTCTGGCCGGGATCCTGGACCATCGTTTCAGAGGGGCCGCGTTGCGCCGCCCGAGTTTCCGGACAGGACGGGGAGCCGGAGCGGCCCACGGGGAACGCGCCCGGCTCGACTACCGATTTCCCCGATTGCTACGGTAAATGTCGATAACGAGTCATCCGGACAGGCCGCAGCTGGCCGGCCCGTCGATGCGCCCCTGCGCTTCCGCAGGAATCTCGAGAACCATCCGACCGAATGCCGACCAGCCGCCAAATCATCTCCTTCGGCGAATTCCGGCTCGTCCGGCAGACGATCAGCTACGATACCGCGGTCGCGCGCGTCGACTTCGGCCGAAGTCCTCGGCCGTGCTCCTTTACCTCGCAGAGCACCCGAACCGGCACGTCACGCGCGCGGAACTGCGACGCGACGTCTGGCCCGACACGACGGTGAGCCCGACGGTCCTGCGGGTCTGCATTCGAGAGATCCGGGTCGCACTCGGTGCCGACGCCGATCGATTTCTCGAGACGGTGCCGCGTCGCGGATACCGATTCCTGATCGGTGCCGGCGACGACGGTGTTGCGACTTCAACGTTCGTCGGGCGCGAGTCCGACATGGCCGTCCTTCACGAAGCCCTCGCGCGCGCGAGAAGCGGCAGCCTCGAGGTCGTCTTCGTCACGGGCGAGGCCGGCTCGGGCAAGACCGCACTCGTCGAACACTTCCTCGACGAGGTGCGTGGCGATGGCGGAGTGGTCTGTGGCCGCGGACGGTCGATCGAACTCCAGGGCGCCGCCGATGGCTGCGTCGCCGTGCTCGATCTCCTGAACGGACTCTGTGATGCCGCAGATGGCGAGCGTGTCCTCGAGTTCCTGGGGGAACATGCCCCGGGGTGGCTTCGTCAGTTACCACGGCGCATCGACCCGGCGACGGCGAAGAACCTGCGGCGGCGGAAGAGTGACCCCAGCTGGGAAGGGAGGTTATCCGTGGCCGACTACGCGGTTTGACGCTCGTACCCAAGGCAGGAGCCCAGTGCGTTAGCAGCGCACGCTGGGATCTGCGCGGGGGGCGGCCCGAGCCTCATGGTGAAGGGCCGTCCCTACCGCGACCAGATCGAAGACGCCATCGTCGCAGGGCATTGAGAGCGCATCGCCACGCCGGAACTCCGTCCGGGCCGACAGGCCCACCCACCCCGAGAGGCGGGCGGCCAATCGGCAGTAGGCGTCGGTGAGATCGAGCCCAGTGACCTGGCAGCCATACTCGCTCGCCACTGCTCCTCGGCCGCCAACAGATCGACGGCCCGGTCGGCCACCTGTCTTCCGAGGGGCGTCAACTTGTGAGGCCGAAAGCTGCGGTCGAATGGGTCGACGCCAAGGTCGGCTTCCAGGGACTTCATCTGCATCGAAACCGCAGACGGCGTCATCTTCAATTGATCGGCCGCAGTGGCAAAGGCGCCCACCTTGGAGATCGCGACCAGCGTCTTGAGTGCCCTTAATTCTAAATTGGCTGGGTTGAAGGTGTACTCTGGCTAGGGTCACTGCAAGCAGAGGAGCCGTGACTGTCGGATGAGCGGTCCCGGAAACCCGGCGCGTCGCGTCGATCGGCGGGACGAGACCCGTCGTGAGCCCGACTCTCTATATACAAATGGACACAGGCCGGCGCGACGGGTCGGCCACGTCGGGGTGACCCGTTCGCCGTCGAGCGCCGGGGTGACCCAACAGCTCCACGAAGCGACGGCATGGGGAGAAGGCCCGCGGTTTCTGATTCGCGACAACGACGCCAGGTTCGGTCGCCGTTTCGACGGGGTAGCCGGGGGACCTGTCCTGCAGCGCCTGCCGACGGCCGACCACGCGACCAAGACCAGGAATGGCCGCCCATTGACAAAATGCCACTTTGGTGCCATTTTGACACCATGGCAAAAACGGTCAAAATCGACGACCAGCTCATGGACGAGATCGGACGCGAAGCCGACGTCATGAGCCGGTCGCTGGCCGGACAAGTGCGGCACTGGCTGCGTATCGGTATGAGCATCGAACGTTCGCGCTTCTTCGACCAATCGCATGTGGTCGCCGCGCTCGAAGGCCTATATCGACGGACTGTTCCATCAGGCACGCTCGGGAACACCAGAGCAGGAACAGTTTTTCAGGCAGCGCCGTAACGATGGCCACGGCGTCGGCCTGCGCAAGGGCAAGTTGGTCGAAGAGGACGACGCGACCGCCTGATGGCGTCGGTCGCTCCCCGCCCCACCCTGTTCGTCATTGCGGGCCCGAACGGCGCAGGCAAATCGACCTTCTACGATACGGTCCTGGCGGGCCGCGTGCGCGCGCCCTTCGTCAATGCCGACATCATCCAGCGCGACGAGCTTGGCGACCCATCTCCCGAAGCGTCGTACCGCGCTGCCGAAATTGCCGCGGAACGCCGCTGGGAACACCTCGAGAACGGGCGCTCTCTGGTCGTTGAAACGGTCTTTTCCCACCCGTCGAAACTCGATCTCATCCACGATGCCCGCGCCCGGGGATTTCGGATCATCGCATTTCATCTCAACGTCGGCTCGGCGGACATTGCGGTTGCCCGCGTCAAGGCGCGCAAGGCCGAGGGCGGGCATGACGTGCCCGAAGAAAAGATCCGTCAGCGCTATGATCGCAACCAGGCGCTCATCCGTCAGGCGGCACTGACTGCCGATCGTGCGCAAATTTTCGATGCCTCGGCACTCAACGAGCGGCCGCGTGTGCTGATCGAACTGTCCAATGGGCGGGTTCTGGCGCGGGCGAGCGAATTACCTAGTTGGTGCGAAAAGCTCTACGGCGATCTCGTGTGAGCCAACACCGACTCACTCCCCGTCGTGTCCGGAAACTCGGTCGGGAGCGCCGACGCTCTGGTGTCTGCGACGCGCTCGATGAGGATCTGCGGTTCGTAGAGGGCGTCGCGAACTGTGAGCGTCACGAGAACGAACGCGACCTCCAGTCCGTCCGGCGCGTAGGCATGCACTACACCCCGAGATCGCGGGCCCATCTCGCGAATGAGGTCAACCACGTTGTCTCGACGTGGGCCGTCTACATAGAGCCAGCCCGTCGGGTCGTCGGTCGAACTGCTGCTATCCGCCCCATCGAATCGAATGTTGAAGGTTGTCACCCGCAGATCGATACCGCACGAGGGGCCGGAGATCGTCTCGGTATCGCCGCAACCTGACGCGATGGCGAGCCCCAGCAGTGCATACAACAGACGCTTCGAAGTGCTCATTCCTCTTCCCGATCGAGCCCACGACGACCGCCTTCGCGACGTCATGCGCAGACTGGGCCACGAGATCGGCCGGACCACGGTCGCGGCCATCCTGGCCGACCACGGCATCGAGCCGTCGCCGCGGAGTGCCTGGACAAGATCGTGCCGCTCGGTGAACGACACCTTCGCGTTGTGATTAGGGAGTACGTCGAGCACTACCACCAAGAGCGACACTACCAAGGGCGCGGGAGCTCGATCATCGCGCCCGAAGGTCGATTGACGGGCGACGGATCAGTTCAGCGCCAGGAACGGCTCGGTGGAATCCTGAATCACTACTACCGCGAAGCTGCCTGACCGCGGGGCGAGTTTTCGGACAGGACGGGGTACCGATAGGTCTGGCTCCTCTTCTCCATCAGAGCCGAGTCCGCGGCCACCTGGAACGTGCTCACGGTGAGGATGGCGGACTGGGCGTTCGGGTGGAGCTCCAGGACGGATTCCGCGATGGCCTCGGGGAGCAGGAGTGTTCCCAGCGCGTCCCGACGCCGATTGAACTCCCGGATTCTCCCGACGAGTTCCGGTGGGAGTGAAGTGTAGTGGATTCGGACGACCTCTCCGCCCTCCTCGACGGCAATCGAGAGTTGAATGGCGCGTGTGGGTTGAGAGTACATCCCCCAGCCCCCGAATCGCCACGGGCTCATGTCGAATCGTTCTACGAGCGCGATGTGGACGAGCGGCCAAACCGCGAGGACCGCGACGAACGCGAAGACGGCTCGTTCTTTGGCGCGCGAGCTCAATGGAGCGTCACCGCCGGCAGCATGCCGGCCGCGCTCAGGAGCAGCAGCACATAGCTTGCGGCGAAGACCGGGACTGCCCTGCGCGACCAGGCGGTCGGTGCGAACAGCAGCACCACCGTCATCTGAAGCGAGCCGAAGAACACTTCCCGGGCGAAGACCTCGATGCCGACCAGGAGGCCGAGGCTGGCTGCGACACCGACGACCCGGGTGCGAGGTGCCAGAAGCAGGCCGGCGCAGGCCAGCTCGGCGATGTAAACGAGGTTGGATAGGGTGGTCGGCACGAGCCCATACAGGCGGAAGGGTCCCTGCCCGGGCAATCGTGCGTAGTCGGCGATGCGGGCGAGCTCCGCCTCCGGGAGAACGTGGCCGAAGGCATCCCGGAACCACTCGATACGGTTGATGTAGGTCGCGAGGGCCTGCCCGTCGAAGTAGTAGCCGTGGACCATCTTCTGGAGCCCCGCGTACAAAAACACGAGGATCGCCATCCACTTGACGCCACTGAGGAAGAGTCGTCGATCCTCTTCGAGTCGCAGGTTCAAGAAGCCCGCCAGGAGCAGGATCCAGAGCACGAGGTAGTTGTGATTCGCGATGAACGGAAACGTCAGGGCCACGTGCCAGAGCGCGACGCCAAGAGCGGCGAGCCAAGGCGCCCGAACGAACCGGCGCGAGGAGATCGCGAGGATCGTGGCTCCGCCTACGATCGATCCTCCGAGCATGTAGTAGACGTGGCGTGAGTCGGTCGGGCTCAACTGGCCCCAGCGGATGAGGTTGTGATGCAGGAGATTCGCGCTCATCCAGAAGAGGAAGCTCAGCTGGAAGGCTCTGACCTTGGCTTCGGCTTCTGGTCCGCTCTCGATGCCGACCCGCGAAAGAGCCCACTCCGGCCAGCCTTTGGGCGAGGGGGGGACGCCGGGTCCGATCAACGCCTGCGCTCGTTCGTTGGAATTCATGGTAGAGGCGTTGGCGACGCGTCGTATCGCATTGACGGCGCCGGAGCCTGCAGACTAGCTTGAATCGATCCAGAATAGCTCGCGGAGGCCCTCTTGAACTACTTCCAGACCCTATTGCATTCGCGCCCACGAGCCTGGCGGGTTCCGCTCGTTGCGTTTGCGCTGCTGTCGGTCTTCGGCGCGCCGGCGCTCGCCGGGACCGGCTGCGGCGCCGACGGAACATCTTGCGACGATGGCGATTTCTGCACCATCGACGACCGTTGCCAGGGAGGGGCGTGCAGCGGTACGACGAATCCCTGTCTCGAGGAGAACCTCGCCAACACGAATGAATGCGTCCAGTGGGACTGCGTCGACGGCGCCTGCGTCGAGAATCCGATCTTCGAGGGCGAGTTCTGCGACGACGACGACAAGTGTACGGTTTCGGAGAGATGCCAGGCGGGTATCTGCGCCGGAACCGCCATCACCTGCGAGGAGGACGACAACCCCTGCACCACCGCTGGATGTGTCGAGGGGACCTGCGAGTTCGTACCCGGGCCGAACGACGGCAACCCGTGTGACGACGGAGATGCCTGCTCGACGAGCGAATGCTCGTCCGGCTCGTGCGTCCCGACCGGCGCGATCGACTGCGGGGACGGCGACGCCTGTACGGTGGACTCGTGCGACTCCGCCACGGGTTGTAGCCATGGGGCACTCGACGAGATCGGTGCTCCGGGTCTCGAGTATGGCAAGGTGACCCAGGTCGTCGTGGACGCGGCGGCGGGGAAGGTCGATCTCGTCAAGGTCAGCGCGGTGAAGGGGGTTTCCTCGCAGTCGGCGAGTGACTTCGGCGATTTCACGGACCCCGCGGCTGATCTGTCCTTCAACCTATGCGCGGTGGATGGTCGAGGAGAAATTGTGGCGAACGTGGTCGTGCCGGCGTCGCAAACGAAGCCGAATGGCAAGCCCGCATGGAAGCGCATCGGCAAGGAGGGCGCGCCGAAGGGATATGGCTACAGCAATCCCGCCGGGCCGGTCCGCGCCGTCAAGCTGCTCGGGGGGGAGGCCGGGAAGCCGAAGCTGACGGCCGTGCTCAAGGCCCAGGACCTGCTCGGCCCCACCTTCCCGTGCAGCACCACCGAGGAGCTCTGCCCGGGGCCCGCGCCCGTCTGCGCTCACGTGTACACGGATGGCGCGGATGCCGGGGGCTACCGTTCGGAGTTCTGCTTCCTGCCCGAGCACACGAAGCTCAATCGCCCCCTCGCCGGAAAGAAGGCGGGCAAGTTCAGAGCGACACTCAAGTAGCGAGCCGTATCGCGGCGCCTGTACGTTCTCAGAATACGTCCGCGCCCCGATCACGCCGCCTCCGCCCACGTGAAGCGTGTTCATACGCGCACCCGAAGTGATTCCGGCGTGCACGGGTTCTGAGAACTGACACGGGGCTGCTGGCCTGGGAGTTGCGGTTCTTGTCGTATCCTTACGTTGCTGGGCTCGGTGCGCCCTGGGCGACCGCGCTTCAATGGGCGCTGCTGCTCGCCACCTTCGTCACTGGGGCGATCTACTACGTCTTGTTCCGGAAGGCGTTCATCGCGCTCTCTGAGCGGGATCGGCAGGCTTCCGTGGCGGTGGCTGATCGGCGCCACTTCGCTCCGACGGCACTGTTCCTGGTGTTCTTCGTGTTCGTGGATTCACTTTCGGCACGGCTTGTCATGGCGGGCGCCCTGGTGCCGGTTGCCGCTTGGGGCGGTCATCGGTACCGGGCTCGGCTTCGCGAAGCTGGGCTCCCTGAGGCGTACATCGTACGGCTCAAGTAGACCGATCCTCTCGCCCTCCTAGTCGTGGCGATCGGTTGGACGGCGATCGCGCTCTTTACGCAGCGAGCCAGCGAGTCGACGGTCACCCGGGCAGATGCCCGGATCAGTTCGTTCGGATCGCCGCTACGAAGTCACCGATGGACTGCGCTTGCGGGACCCAAGCCTGCATCCCCCATCCCGAGCCCGCGAGCAGAACCAGCAGCGACATCGCGGGGATCCAAGTTCTCCCCAGCACACCCAGCGTCCAATGGGGGCGGTCGGTCCGGCGGAGCTGGCGTACCATCCCTCCGACGATCATCGCGTCGAGCAGGATCTCGGCAAGGAGTGCAGGCGCCGCCCAGAGCGCCATGAACGTGCCGACGACGGTCCCTGCGAGCACCGCGACGACGAGCACGAGCGGCCAAGCTTCGTCGGCAGCAGAACCGATCGCGTCGCCCGCAACGGATGAGCCGGTTCCGCTTACGAGATCTCCAGCGACCGAAGACACTTCGATACCGGAGGCCGCGCTGCCCGCCACCTCGGGTGCTTCGAATGATCCTCCTGCCCCCCACCGCCGAAGCTGCCACCGCCGAAGACATCGGAGTGGTCCTCGGGCACGGCTTGGAACTCGGGCGTTGGCACGTCCACGAAGTCGACCGGGTCTATGCGAGATCGGCGACCGTAGAGGTGTCTCGCGGTCCAGCCGCGCACCAGGAGTAGGAACGTCGCGTACGCAACGACGACCGCGACGGCGTAGCGGATGGCCATGGTGTCGAGACCGAGGTGCAGGAGCAGGGCGGACGCGAGGAATCCCACGAGACCGGTGAGCGACAGCATCAGAGCCATCTCGACTCTGGGGAAGGTGTCACGAACCAGGAGCTGCTTCAGATGACCGGTCGCACGCTCACGCCTCGATCGACACCGAAAAGCGGCCAATGAACGACACCTGAAAACCGGCCAAAGGGGATAGGAAGGACCGGGACGTTGCACGGAGCGACGGGGATCGTACCCGCGCTCGGATGGCCAACGTCTTGAGCAAAGAGAAACGCGAGCAAGTCCTAGCCCTTGGCCGATTGGGGTGGTCGCTTCGACGGATCGAGGAAGCGACGGGAATCCGCCGGGAAACGGCGAGCCGGTACCTGAAGGCGGCCGGTGTGCCGGTGCGAGCGCCGAGGCGCTGGGGCCGTGGGGATCCAAAAGCGGCCAACGGGGTGTCGACCGACTCTGGCGGCGAACAAGGGGCAAAAGCGGCCAACGAGGTGTCGACCGACTCTGAGGCCGGACCGAAGCCCGGCCGTGCCCCGAGTGCGAGCGCGTGCGAGCCGTACCGGGAGCTGATCGAGGAGAAGCTTGGTCGCGGCCGGAACGCGATGGCCATCTACCAGGACCTGGTCGACGACCACGGCTTCGATGCGAAGTACGCGAGCGTGATGCGCTACGTGCGCCGGCTGCGCGGGGAGTCGGGGCCGAAGCCGAGCGGAGTGATCGAGACGTCTCCGGGGCAAGAGGCGCAGGTCGACTACGGCGACGGGCCGATGGTGAGGAACCCATCGACGGGAAAGTACCGCCGCGTGCGCCTCTTCGTCCTGACGCTCGGCTACAGCCGCAAGGCAGTGCGTCTACTCGTCGAGCGCTCGAGTACGCAGGTGTGGGCCGAGCTACACGAGCGGGCGTTTCGCCGACTTGGCGGCGCGACGAAGACGGTCGTGCTCGACAACTTAAAGGAAGGCGTACTGAAGCCCGACGTCTACGACCCAGAGCTGAACCCGCTGTACCGCGACGTGCTGAAGCACTACGGCGTGGTCGCGATTCCGTGCCGCGTGCGCGACCCGGACCGCAAGGGGAAGGTCGAGTCGTCGGTCGGCCATACGAAGCGAACACCGCTCAAGGGAATGCGCTTCGAGAGCATCGAGGAGGCGCAGGCGTACCTCGATCGGTGGGATCGGAACTGGGCGGACACGCGCATCCACGGGACGACGAAGCGACAAGTCGCGGCGATGTTTGCCGAGGAGCGGCCGTACCTGCAGCCGCTTCCCGTCGAACCATTTCGCTACTACCAGTTTAGCCACCGCACGGTGCACCTGGACGGCAATGTCGAGGTCGCGGGGGCGTACTACGAAGCACTGCCCGGCCGCATCGGCCGACGGCTCACCGTGCAGTGGGATGCGAGCTGCGTGCGCATCCTCGACCCGAAGACGGGGGAGCTGCTGCGCGAGCACCGCCGCCTTGGGCCGGGGCGCTATGCGCCGCGCACGAAGAGTCCGCGAACGCCACCGACAACGGTGGAGGTCCTGGCCAGGGCGCAGCGAGCGGGGAACCACATCGGCGAGCTCGCTCGCGAGATCCACCGCCGCGACGGGGAGAACGGTGTGCGCCGGATCCTCGGGCTGCTCTCCCTGGCTCGCAAGCGCGGCCCCGTGCAGGTGGACCAGGCATGCGCGGCCGCGCTCGAGATCGGTGCGCCGACGTATCGCTTCGTGCGCCGCTACGTGGAGCGACAGCCGTCGCTCCCGCTGACATTGCGCCAGGTGGATCCGATCATCCGCGAACTGACGCACTACCGAGACGTCATTGAAGAGATGTCGTCGACTACGAAGGAGGACCGTCCGTGAATCTCATTGAACTCGATCGCTCTCTGAAGAAACTCCGGCTGGGCGGCATGGCCCAGGTGCTGGAGACGCGCCTGCAACAGGCACAGGCCGAGCGAATGGCTCCGATCGACCTGATCGCGGTCCTCGTCGACGACGAGCTGACGCGACGATCGGATCGGCTCATCGAGCGTCGGATCAAGTACGCCCGCTTCCGCGACGCCGGGCGCACGCTCGATGCGTTTGACTGGAGCTTCAACAAGAAGATGAACCGCAGCCTGATCTTCGATCTCGCCACGGGCCAATTCATCGACCGACACGAAGACGTGCTCTTCCTCGGGCCTCCCGGCACCGGCAAGAGCCATCTGGCGCAGGCGATCGGCACGGCTGTCATCCCGCAGGGCTTCCGAGTGATGTACCGCGAGGCGCACATCCTGCTCGAGGAACTCGCCGACGCGGCGATCGCGGGTGAGCGCAAAGAGAAGATGAACGAGCTGGCGACCGTACCGCTGCTCATCATCGACGACGTCGGCATGCGGAAACTGCCGGCGACTGCCGCCGAGGATCTGCTGGAGCTGATCATGCGGCGCTACGAGCGCGTGAGCACGCTGCTCACCTCGAACCGTCCCGTAGACGACTGGCCGAAGCTCTTTGGCGACGCACCAGCCGTCACCACGATGCTCGACCGCCTCTTGCACCACGGCCACGTCATGAAGTGCGGGCCACGAAGCTGGCGAACACGGAAGCACGTCGCTCAGATCGAGGCAGCGAGCGCGAAATGAACCGAACGAACTCCTTGCATCACGTCGAGGAGACAGACTAAACCAGATCCGTCCCGGTCCTCCCCTTTGGCCGGTTTTGAAGTGTCGACCCTTGGCCGCTTTTCAGGTGTCGATCGAGGCTCACGTACGGAGCTGAGAGCCGTTGCGCGGTGAGCGTTCACCGCCAGCGTGGTCTTGTGAGCATCAGGGAGCATGGTCGCCTTACACGCGGAGCAACATCCACGCCGCCGAATCGACCCGGGAGGCGCGGAGTCTTCGGAGTGGAGTGCATGTCCAGGTGTGCGATCAGCCGCGACAGCCGCAGCTAAGCTCCTGCGGCGAGATGTCGGGCATACATGTCTGACTGTCTGTTCTCAGAACCCGTCCAAGCCGGAATCATTCCGCTTTCATCGTGTCGCGGTCGGGTTCTGAGAACGCACAGCGGCGGGCTGCGTGACGCGCTCGAGTGCTCACGGCGTGCGCCGCCCGCAACCCGAGGAGGGCCGCTGTCCACGTGGGGTTGGCCGTACTTCGGCTCGGCCCGCCGGGCTTTGGCAGGTGGCGGCCCGGAAGATACACTGTGTGGTCCAAGGAGCAGGCCCTTCGCTCTTCCAGGGACCGCTCGAATTCACTCGATACGGAGCCTCCATGCGTCGTGGGATCTTTCTTCTAGCGGACATCGGTGGGTACACGACGTTCATTTCGGACGTGGGGATCGAGCACGGCAAAGAGATCACCGGCCACCTGCTGAACGGAATGTTCGAGGTCGATCCCGAAACCTGGAAGCTGGGAGACGTCGAGGGAGACTGCCTTTTCCTTTACAGCGACGGACTCCATTCGCCGGAAGAGGTGTTCGCGCATGTGCGCCGGCTCTATGAGAAGTTTCGCGAATCGCTCGAGGAGATCGTGACGGGCTCGACGTGCAGTTGCGGCGCCTGTGATCGCAGCGGCGACCTCACCCTCAAATTCGTGGTGCACAGCGGCGACTTCGACATCGAGCGGAATGCTGGGAAGGAACAGCTGATCGGTACCGATGTCGTGGTCGCGCACCGCTTGCTCAAGAACAGCATCCCGGTCCGCGAATACGCACTCCTTACCACTCCGTTGCTCGAGGTCGGCGCGACGTCCGGCTTCGAAGTGACGGAAGGCCGGGACGAGTACGATGTCATCGGTGCGGTGGACTATACGTACATCGATTTCGCTGACGTTCGCGAAGACTTCCATAGGCGCCGCGAGGTCTACCTCACCGAGACCGATGCGGACGTGGTCGCTACCATCGAAATCGCGGCGCCGCCGGAATTCGTCTGGAAGGTCTCCAAGGACATAGGGCGCGGCTCCGAGATGTTTCCCACCTGGATCAAGGCCGAAACGCTCGCCGGCGGCAGCGTAGAGGACGCGGGCAGCGTGCATACCTGTCTACACGGCGATGGCATGCATCTCGTTCACTATAGAGTGGCTGTCGACGAGGAGAACTACCGTGCGACCGACCGACTTTCGGGCGTACCCGTCGTCGACCGCATGCTCCAGACCTGGGAGGTCGTGCCGTCTGGCTCGGGATCATGCTTCCGTTTCTATTACTCCATGAAACCCTGGGCCTCGATCCCCGATGAAGACGTGAGGCGTGTCGTCGAAGAGACCGTTCGGGCCCACGCCGAACAGGACGTCCTCGGCTTCAAGGCGTTCTGTGAAGCGGAGTACACGGCTCGATAGCCAGCTCCGGCTCGTTGGTAGGTGAGAGCCCGCGCGGGATGCCGGTTAGGAGATGCTGGAGATGACGGCGAGGCCAACAACGAGGTCCATGTCTTCGGCGAGGCAGCCGCGTGAGGACACCCGCCCCACACGACGCTGGCCGGTCGTCTGGCCCCCCGGGGGCCAGAGATCTGCTGTGTCTCGTCGACCGGCGGGACCGTCGCGCTGAACGAGAACCCGAACGAGTACGACAAGCTGCGGGCCGACCCGAGCCTGATTCCGAGCATGGCGAGCGAGATCGTCCGCTGGCAAACGCCACTTGCCCACATGCGTAGAACCGCAACGCGTGACACCGAGCTCGGCGGAAAACAGATCAAGAAGG
Source organism: Smithsoniella earleae (assembly GCA_032356285.1). Classification (NCBI taxonomy): domain Eukaryota; kingdom Viridiplantae; phylum Chlorophyta; class Ulvophyceae; genus Smithsoniella; species Smithsoniella earleae. Next base: position 7,132 of record JAULKQ010070717.1, on the reverse strand, counting down.
GCGACTCGGTCGTCATGTGGCACGTCTCGGCCGAGCGCGACGAGGACGTGATTCCGCGGGCGAACGAGTTTTCCACTGTGTGTCTCGCTCGACCACGTGACTACGCGGCGTGGGACTTGATCTCTTTGACTTTGAGACGCTTTCGGTGGCGTTCTGCGTGCCACAGGTCGAATTGGATCTGCTGGGCGAGCCAGCTCTCCGCCGATGTCTTGAAGGCGATGGACAGGCGGACTGCCATCTCCGGACTGATGCCAGAGCGTCCATTGAGAATCGCAGAGAGTGTCTTCCGACTGACTCCGAGGGCCTTGGCGCCGTCGGTAACGGAGAGTCCGAGTGGCTCGAAGCAGAGCTCGCGAAGCACTTCGCCCGGGTGTGGTGGGTTGTGCATCTTCATCTCGGCCTCCTCGTGATCGTCCTCGCAGTCGACAGAGATCGACTGCCCCGCTCGCGTTTAGGCCGCGGAATCCAGCCATCTCAGGATGGCCTCGCGCAGCGCGGCGTGCACGGTGATCCCCTCGGCTTTGGCTCTCGTTTCGATCTGCTTCCAGACCTCGCCCGGGAATCGGACGGATCGGGGCTCAGTACCGCCTACTTCCAGGATCTTCTTCGGACGACCCCGTCCGACCTGCACGACCAATCCCTCCTTGGCGATGCGTTTCGCGTACGGGTTGCGACGCGTTCGGGCCTTGGAGAAATCTACCTCGGGGATCTCCCGAAGAGAGGCCTTCGACGGCTCGCGCTGGGTCTTGGCTCGCTTGCGCTTACTAACCTTCTTCATATCTCTTTCTCTCGTGGCTGGTAGCGCGTCGCGCGCTGATGATCCGGATCTGCTCGTCGCCTTGCTCAACGAAGACCGTCAGCAGGACGCGTTGGCGCGCTGACTCGCCGATGATCAGCGATCGCTCGGTGTGTGTCGCGTCGTCCATAACGAGCGCGAACGGGTCGGTGAACACCGAGACGGCCTCCTCGAACGTCACCATGTGTTTGCGAACGTTCGAAGCAGCCTTGCGGGAATCCCAAGTGAACCGCACGCTGTAAGTGTAATACACTTATCCTGGAGAAGCCAGATGGCCTCCGAACGGTCGCTCGGAAATGATGTGCGGAGACATTCTCTTGGCCTTCCTTGGTATCTTCGTTGGCCTCAGAGAACTGAATCGCTGGGGTAGTAGCCGCCGAGTCCTCGAGAGCGACGGAAGGCAAAGGAAGTACCTTCCTCCACGCGTCGTCCTCGGGACGTTCTCCAAGGACCTCCTCAGAGACCTCCGTTGTCGGCAAATGGCCCACACCCGGTTGAGCGATTTCTCTGGCCCCCCGCTGGCCCTCAAGGCTCGTTGGTATCCCAGAACCCGCGCGGGACGCGGGTCTCGAGATGCCGGAGGTGGGACTTGAACCCACACCTCGGGTTGAAAAGACTACGTTTTCTCGGGGCCTTGTGTGTCTGAGCGTATCTCAGTGTGTCGCCGTCTGGCCCCCGGGGGGCCAGAGAGTCGCCGAGAAACTGTAGGTTGCCTGCCCCGAGACGGCGTGGGTAGGTTTCTTTTGGCACCCGTCGCTCCCTTGTTCCCTGCTTCACTCTCCGATCGGCCGCGGGTGGCAAGTTGGAGGTGAATGCGTGTCGCGAACTCTATGGCGCTGTGTCGTGAGCCTTTCGGCCGGCTTCGGGTTGCTGGCTCTAGACAGTGCGACAGCCGGAGTGGGCGAGGAGCCGTTTGCGCTCCTCGACTTGGTGGAGGCGCCTAGCCGTTGCGCTCACGAGGACGGATCCGACAACCTCGCGACGCACGGCGATTTCATCTACTTCGTGACCCCGCACGATTGCGACCGCGGGATGGGACTATGGAAGGTCCGCAAGGACGGCAGCGGTCGCCGACGACGGATCGCCCGCGGTATGGGCGAGGCTCCCTGTGGGGCGATCATCGACGTCGAGAACGACGCGATCCACGTCCGCGTCGGTCAGTTCGATCGTTGGGACGGCTGCCACACGAACGAGAGCTGGTTCGTGGACGTCCACACGGAGCGGGTCGAGCGTCGGGTCGACGGTCCCTTCACGCCGAGCTCGACACCGGTGATCCCCGGATGTCCCCGCCCCCTCCGAAACCACCGCCAAGGCCAGGACATGTGGGAATGCCCGAACGGCCTTTGGATCAAGGAAGGCGGCGAGCTGATCCACGTATTCGACGGCAGCGGAGACCTGCGGCTCTCGCTGGTCGAAGAGGACGGGTTCTTCTTCTTCCATGAAGGAGCGGACGGCTCCGAGATCTGGTTCACCGACCGAACCCCAGAAGGGACAAGGCGGATCGCGCATCCGGTTGGTCTCTATCTCGACAACCTGGCAGTCCTGGGAGACACGATCCTCGTCTTGGCCGAGGCAGGCGAGTCCCTCGAGCTCTGGCGATACGACCGGAGCGGCGAGCAACCCCTCCGCATCGCGGAGCTCGAGTTCGCGACCCAGTACGACCGCTGGATTCGTCCGAGGGGAGCCGTGGCGCTCCTGCAGCTCGAGATTCCGACCGGCGAGTCGCATCCCCGGGAGCGGTTCGAGAGCTGGGTCACGGATGGCACCTCTGCAGGGACCTACTTGGGCACCGAACGGCGCCTCCGCGCGAGCTTTCGCGCTGGCCAGCGGATCGTCGGCACCGTTGGGGTCGAGACCGCAGTGCTCGACCTGACGACCCGGGCTCTCCAGACGACGAACCTGTACGCAAGTCAGCTCTTCCCGTTCGGCGATGAGGCGTTCCTCCTGGCTTCGGGCGATCGAGGCCCTGCGCTCTATCGCCTCGACGGGGCGGTGCCGGTGACGGTCTCGACGCTCCGTCGGCGCTTCTTCGCGCGCCCCTACCGCCCACATGTGTCCGACCGCGCCTACTTCTGGATCTCGGACGAGCTTTGGGCGTCGGACGGAACGTCGGAGGGAACAAAGCGTCTTCTCTCACTCGACGCGCCCACGCGTTCGTCCGACCCGTACGCCGTCGGCGCGCTCGGAGAAGAAGCGCTCGTCGTGACGAGTGTGCCCACCAGCAACGGGGACTACGACCTCACCCTCTGGAAGACGGACGGATCCCAGGCGGGAACCCACGTCGCCGTACGCGGCGGTGATTCGGACGGCTACGACTCCCTCTCGGAGTTCCTCGTCACGGACGACGCGGTGTACTTCAAGCTCCGCAAGCAGGCCGCAAAGCTGACGCCGACCGGGGGTTATCTGGTGCAGCCGGACATCAGCCTGCCACGACGCCGCGGTATCGGCGCAGAGATCCGCAACGGGCTGATCGTGGCAGGGTGCCCGTGGGACGGTGAATGTGGGGTCTTCCACGTCGAGTTCGAAACCCAAACGAAGACGCCGCTCGTGGTCGGGCCTTGGTATGACGAGGTCATCGCGGCCCGCCTCCCCGAGCGTGTGGTGTTCTTTACGGATGATCTCCTGGTGTCGACCGACGGCACCGCCGCCGGCACCGAGACCCTGCTCGACGGCTTGGGGTCTTGTGGCTTCCGAAACGTCACCCTCGCCCGCGTGGGTGACCGAGTCGTCGTCGGGTGCCGGGGCGAGGATCGTTGGTGGTCGACGGCCGGCACACCCGAAACGACCTTCGAGCTGAACGGGTCCCTTCCACTCGACCCGCGTCTCTGGAAGACGCTCTTCTCCACCGACGACGGACTCTGGCGCAGTGATGGGACTCCGGAGGGTACGGTGCGAATCCTCGACGCGGACGACATCGATGCAAGCGTCTGGCTCGATGGTCGGCTCTACTTCCTTCGCGCCCGCGACCTCTGGGTGAGCGACGGCACCGAAGTCGGAACGCGTTCCCTGGGCCCCTCGCCGCTTCCCATCGGCCATCTCCGGGCCGCCGCGGGCAGGCTGGTGGCGGTGGTCGACCAGACCGTTTGGACCTGGGATCCGAAGGAGCCCTTGGCCCCGCCGCGAGTCCTCTCGGTGCCCGCCGGGATCGCCTACCCCGCGCTGATCGGCGGCACGTCGGACCATCTTCTCTTCCGGGCCCGCACGCCCGAGACGGGCGTCGAGCTGTTGAGCGTCGACATCGGGGCCAGCGTCGAGGATTCGTGCGCCAATCCACTCGTCCCGATCGGTGCCAAGACCCGGGTTCGCATCCGCCCCCGCGACGGCGCACTGGACTCGTGGTCCATCGTCGCTTCGCTCCGTGTGGCCGCCGCCGAGGCATCTCAGTTCCGACCAGAGGCCGGCGGCTTACGGATCGTCGTGGCCGGCGAGGGCGGCACCCAGGTCGACCGCTTCCTGAGCGAGGCCAATGGGTCGTGGACTCGCACGAGTTCCGGGTGGACGTTTCGATCGAAGGGGGAACGTGTTCGGATCCGCGCTCGAGAGGAGCCGAACGGGCAGGCCCGGCTCACGATTCGGGCACGGCTCGCCGCGCCGTCCCCCGCCGACGGACCTCCCGCAACCCTCCGCGTCGCGCCAATCGCAGAGGGTCGCCCCGTCTGGTGCGCGACCATCCCGTTTACCTGACCGCTTCGAAAACGAGCTCTCGGAACGGCAGTACTGGTCCTCATCTCGCACTCTTCCTTTTTCTGGCCCCCGCTGGCGCTCAACGCCCGTTGGTACTCGAAAACCCGCGCGGGACGCGGCCTTCCGAATGCAGGAGGTGGGACTTGAACCCACACCTCGGATTGAAAGGACTACGTTTTCTCAGGGGCGAGTGTGTCTGAGCGTGTCTCAGTGTGTCGCCGTCTGGCCCCCGGGGGGCCAGGGCCCCTGGAGGCGTGGGTTGACCGGTGGCACGGGCCCGCCTCGAGCGCGGCCCAGGAACTTGACTCCAAAACGTACAATCTGGTAGTTTTGGTCATCATGAGACGGGCATCGGCAACTCAGGTGCGCGACGACTTCTCCGACACGATCAGTCGCGTTGCTCACACCGGCGAGCGGGTGGGGGTTCAGCGCAGTGGTAAGGACGTCGCCGCCCTGGTCTCGATCGAGGATTTGACCCTGCTCGAGGAGCTCGAGGATCGGATCGACATCGAGGAAGCAAGGCGTATCCTCGCGAAGGAAGGTGATCGATCCGTCCCCTGGTCAGCGGCACGTAAGCGCCTGGGCCTTTGAGCTACTCGATTCGGATCACGCCCTCGGCAGAGCGCGATCTGAAGGCCATCGCGAAAGCGGACCGGCGCCGGATTGGTGTTCGCATCGAAGCCTTGGCCGAGGACCCGATGCCGCCTGGCTCGAAGCAGCTCGTCAACAGCAAGCCCCGGCTGCACCGCATCCGTGTCGGCGACTACCGGGTCGTATACGAGATCCGCCGCTCGGTGCTGGTCGTCTTGGTGGTAAAGATCGGCCACCGAAAGGACGTCTACCGCTGAGGGATGGCGGCGTCTTGTGTTCTCAGAACCCGTGGTAGTATCGGAAGCTGATCGCCAAGAAGTCTGATGGCAGCGCACGGCGTGGGCCGGGCCGACCTCGGAAGTCGGCGGAGACTGCCGCGCTGGTCGTTCGCCTGGCTCGCGAGAATCCCAGCTGGGGATACACCCGACTTCGAGATGTCATGCGGAGCCTCGGTCACGAGATTGGGCGGAGCACAGTCGCCTCCATCCTGGCCGACCACGGAATCGAACCGTCACCTGATCGAGGGAAGAAGACGTCGTGGAAGGCGTTCCTGAAGGCCCACTGGGAGGCTTTGGCCGCCATGGATTTCTTCACCGTCGAGGTCGTGACGATAGGTGGTCTGGTCCGATACTCGGTACTGTTCGTGATCGAACTGAGCACGCGCAAGGTTCACATCGCTGGCATCACGAGCCAAGCCAACGAGGCGTGGATGCGGAACATGGCGCGGCACCTCACCGATGGGTTCGACGGCGTCCTGCTCGGCAAGCGTTACCTCATCCTCGATCGAGATCCGCTGTTCACGCGAAACTTCCGAGAGATCCTGCGGGGCAGCGGCGTAGAACCACTGCGGCTGCCTGCGCGAAGTCCAGATTTGAATGCCTACGCGGAGCGGTTCGTACTCTCGATCAAGTCGGAGTGCCTGGACAAGATCGTGCCGCTCGGTGAATGGCACCTACGCTACGCGATCAAGGAGTACGTCGAGCATTATCATCAGGAGCGGCATCACCAGGGGCTTGAGAGGGCGATCATCATGGCCGAAGACGCGGGGGAAGGTTCAGATGGGCCCATCCGACGTCACCAACGGTTGGGCGGAACCCTGAACTACTACGACCGAGAGGCGGCGTGAGGGTGCCGACCGGGTTTCCGGACAGGACGAGGAACGCACGGCGTCGTAGTTGCCCTCTCGGTAGAAGTCGCGGAAGAAGTCGGCCTCCTGCGCGAGTGCGGGGTTCGGACTGCTCCCACCGCCACCGGGATTGATGAGGACGACGCAGACGCAGGGTGCACACTCGAAGTAGTGGGCGCCGATCCATCGAGGTTGGGGCGTGTTACAGAGGGCTCGGTGGAGGTGAGGGTTGGCCTCGAAGGAGTCCTCGCATCCGGCCGCGCCGAGCATCGCAGCAATGGCGTCTTGCTGCGACATCACGTGCCGGACGGGTCCACCGTGAGCTCGTCCCAATGCTCGTGAACGAACTGCGCGAATCGCAGCAGAAGCGCCAGTGAGGTAAACGCCTCGTTGTCCTGGATCTGCGAGGCTGCATACCGAGACGGTGCTGAGACCATCGTAGTGTTGAACTCGGAGCGGTATCCCGTGATGGCTGGCGACGGGGGCAGGGTGGGACCTGCCGGGCCTAGCGCCGAAAAGAGCGTTCGCGTCACGAAGTTTGAGGCGGAAGGCGATAGCGGGGCGGTCGAGTTTCAGCAACAGATCCAGATGACGAAGGCATTCGTCAGGGGCCTATACAAGATTGCGTTTGAGCTCTTGTGCTTTCAGCTCGGGGCCGACTACGTTTTGAACTCTTCATTTGACCTCATCAGGCAGTATGTGCGCTCGGGGAAGGGGAACCGAGCTATTGCTGTGACGATCGACTCTCCAATACGTCCGGAGGTGAAGCCTCGCCTTATCCTCGCACCAGGACTAGACGGAGGGTGGTTGGTGGAGTTCCGGTACGGCCCGACATTTCTCATCGATCTTACGCCCGACAACCTTGTCGCCCAACGAGCGGACTCAGAGATGCTTAAGCAGAGGACTCTTCGGCTCTGGTGGGACAATGAAGCGTC
>JAULKQ010070706.1:0-19913 GCA_032356285.1 Smithsoniella earleae | reverse complement strand
GGAGCTGCTCGTTGACCGACTGCCCCGGCTCGGGCTCGAAGCCGTCGAGCCCTTCGACCATCGCACGCAGGTCCGTGAACTTCACCGTCAGCGGGTCGTCCCCCGGCCGCTGCTCCGAGAGCTGGTACGCGATCTCGTCGATGTCGGTCCAGGAGAACATGGGGTCTAGGTGTTGGGGTTTGGGGTCTGGGGATTACTCGTAAACTAGCGCTGCTTGGATGATCTTTGCGAATAAGTCCCATGAAGCGGTTTGTGTATCCAGTGGATGGTTGTCTGCAAACACAACTCCATCCGCATCACGAATCCATGCAGCCATGGACTCTAGATAGTCAATAGTCGATGGATTCTCGAGTTGTTGACCTAAATTCGGTTCGGCGAGCAATCGATCAAGGATTGCAAGAAAGTCATCTCTCGACTCGATCAAGCTACCTTCGCTCATGGTCAATACCCCAGACCCCAATCCCCAGACCCTATTGCAGGTTCACCGGCATCACCACATACAAGAAGTTCGGCCCGGTCCGTAGGACGCCCGGCTTGTTCGCGGCCTTCATCTCCAGGAACACCTCGTTCTCGTCGACGACCTTGAGCGCGTCCAGCAGGTACGCGGGGTTGAAACCGATCTCGACGTCTTCGCCGTTGTACTCGGGCAGGTCGACCTTGATCTCCGCCTCGCCCATCTCGGGGGCACGGCTGGTGATCGTCAGGCCATCGGCGGAGAACGCCATGCGGACGCCCTTGCTCTCTTCGTTGGTCAGCAGGCCCGCGCGGCGCACGGCGGAGATGTAGACGTCCGTCGGCAGGGTCGCCTTCTTGTCGCCGTCCTTGGGGATCACGTCCTTGTACGGCGGGAAGTTGCCCTCGACCAGGTTGCTTGCGAGCACGGCGGTGTCGGTCGCGAAGAGCACCTGGCTGTCGCCGACCTTGACGCGGACGGTCTGCTCGGCGTCGTCGAACAGACGCAGCAAGAGGTTGAGCGCCTTGGTCGGGATGATCGCGTTGCGGTCGGCGTCTTGCAGCGACTTGCACTTGCCCTTGGCGAGCGCGAGGCGGTGGCCGTCGGTCGCGACGACGGTGAGGTCTTTGTTGTGCCGTTCGAGCAGGACGCCGTTGATCGCGTAGCGCGAGTTCTCGCGGGCGGTGGCGAAGAGGGTCTGGGCGATGAGCTTGTGCAGGTCGCCGGCGGTGAGCTCGAAGTCCGCGTCGCCGGGGAACTCGGGCACCTCCGGGAAGTCGGTCGCCGGGTACCCGAGCAGCTTGAAGGTCGAGTCGGCGCCCTTGATCGTCGTCGTCTCGTCCTTGGTCGAGATGGTCAGCGTCGGGTCGATCGACTCGCGGGTGATCTGCTGGAGTTTGTCGGCGGGGATCAGCGCGTCGCCGGCGTCGGACACCTCGACGCGGGGCGTGGAGATGCGGATCGAGACCTCGGTGTCGGTGGCGCTGAGCGTGAGCGCATCGTCCTTGGCCGAGGCGAGCACGCAGCGCAGCGCGGGCTTGGGTGTGCGGGCGACGACGACGCCGGCAACAAGGTTGAGCGATTCGACCAGCGCGCCACGATCACAAATGACCTTCATCTTCGGGAGTCCTTTATCTTCTTTAGAAGGCACACTTTAGTCCGGCGGGCCAGATGCGGCAAAGAACAGGGGGGTTCGGGGGGTTTGATGGGGCGTGGATCAGGTTTTACACCGGGTATCCACGGCTGGGAATCAAGCAGAAGCCCACGCTTTGAAAGCGTGGGCTTCGACAGAAGGAGAACCGCGGTGGGCGTGCTCAGGCGGCCTGGCGTAGCTGCTTCACGGCCTTGTCGCAGTCTTCCAGCGAGTCGCCGACGAGGTAGTACAGCAGCCCGCCGTCCCGCCAGAAGATCACCGGGCGTTCCAGGTCGGCCCCGGCCTCGACGTAAACGCGGTCGGGCTGGAGCTCGTCGTGCTCGGCCGCGGCCGGCTTGACCCAGACGCTGATCGCGCGGTCGGGGTCGTCGTGGCTGCGGTAGACGATGTGGACCGCGCCTTTGCCGGGCAGGGCGCAGGCGCCGGTGAGCTGGTAGTCGTAGCCGATGCCGCCGAGGTTGAGGTTGATGCCGTCCGTGGAGGTCTTGAAGTAGCTGCCGAGCTTGCCCGGCAGTTGGTCGAACTCGGACGCGTCGCCGAAGGTCTCGGCCTGCTTGAGCCGGGACATGTCGTTGGCGCAGTCGTGGTGCCGGCCGGTGAAGCTCTGGACCTGATCGACGGTGAGGAACGAGGCCGCGGCGGTGTTCACGCCGGGCGCGGTGGCGTTGGCCTGGATGAACAGCACGCCGGCGGCGAGGAGCAGGACGGCGGCGACCGCGGCGGGGGCCCAGCGTCCGATACGGGCGATCACCGGCGGGCCGGCGTAGGCCCCCGGGCTCGGGGCCGGCTTCGCGGCGGGGGCGGGGCCCGCGGGCGCCTCATCGACGCCCATCGCCCGGAGCTGCGCGGCCAGGTCGTCCGGGCATTTCATCGCCGGAGAATCCATCGCCTTGCCGCAGGCGGCTTTGAGCTGCTGCTGGTAAGCGATGCGTTGGCCGGCCTGCGCGTCTTGGGTAATCTGGGCAAGCGCATCGGGGTTCTGACGCAGGTCCAGCTCGCCGTCGGCCATGGCCGCGATCAAGTCGCTTTTCGTGTTGGGGGTGTCGTCTGGGTTCATCGCCGTAGTCGTTTCTTCGTTTCTTCCCTAGTCAGGCCCAAGCCCACGCCCCGGTGCCTGCCCCCAATCAACCTGTTCAACGCTTGGTTTGTTCCCGCCCATGAAAAATCGTGCCGGTCAATCCACCGCCATCCCGTGCTCGGCCGCAAGGTCCGCGAGGTTCTCGGTCAGGATCCCCCGGGCCCGGTACAGCCGGCTCATCACCGTGCCCAGCGCCACGCCCAGCACGTCCGCGATCTCGCGGTATTTCAGCCCCTCGACCGCCCAGAGCAGCAGCACCTCGCGGTAGTGGTCGGGCAGCTCGGCGATGGCGTGCTTCAGCCGGTCGTCGACCTGCTCCCAGTCCAAGTGCTCCAGGTCCCAGGCCGGCGGGGGCGCGTCGACCTCGCCGAGCTGGCCCCCGGCGACCTCGTTGATCACCTCGTCGCCGAGCGTGGGTTCGCGTTTTTTCTTGCCGACCTTGGTGTAGAAGTTGTTGTGCAGGATCTTGAACAGCCAAGGCCGGACGCCGTGCTCGCGCAGCTCGAACCGCCCCTCGGACTTAAACGCCTCGAGGTAGGTCTCCTGGACGAGGTCCGACGCGTCGTCGGGGTTGCGGGCCAGGTGCATCGCCATGCGATAGACGCTGTCCATCTCCGCGAGCGCGAGTTCTCGGAATGCGGTGCTTTCCACGGATCACCTTCCCTCAAATCAGGTGCAGTAGTGTAGCGGTCGGGTCCGCGTCGGGGTAAACAGAGCGTTTACTTACTTTATTCCAGTCACGTGCGCACTTCCGGATGCCAGCAGTCAAACTAGCCCCAGCCGCGAGGCGGGGGTTCACGCGCGCTCGAACCCCCATCTGGCGATGGGGGCTATTGTGTCGATTCATTTGGCATCAAGGTTGGCTTGGTATGACGCGAACAGACGAACCCATCCACCACGCCGTACTGCTCTACGCGATGCAGGACGAGGCCCTGCCGCTGATCCGCCGGCTTGAACTGGTTGACAAAGGCAAGCTCGCCGAGCCGATGCCGATGCGCTGGTACGACGGCGTCGTCGGCAAGCTGCGTGTCGATGTCGTCGTGCTCGGGGCCGATCGCCGCTTCGGCGTCGACTGCATCGGAACCCAGCCCGCGGCGGTCGCGGCGCAGATCGTCCTCGACAAGCTCAAGCCGAACCTCTTGATCAACGCGGGCACCGCCGGCGGGTTCATCGCGCGTGGCGGGTCGATCGGCAAGGTCTACCTCACCGGCGGGCCGTTTTTCTTCCACGACCGCCGCATCCCGCTCGCGCCCTTCGAGCCCTACGCCGACGGCGGGTGGCAGCTCATGAATGTCGAATCACTCGCCAACGCATTAGGCCTTGAGCATGGCGTGGTCAGCTCGGGTAATTCGCTCGATATGTCTGCTGAGGACGCGGAGCGCATCGAGCGTGTCGGCACGCACGCGAAGGACATGGAGGCCGCGGCGATCGCCTGGGTCGCCGACCAACACCAGACGCCGATGTGCGCGGTCAAGGCGATCACCGATTTAGTCGACGGCGAACACCCGACGCACGAAGAGTTCGAACGCCACCTCCACACCGCGAGCGAGGCGCTGAGCGAGGCGGTCGAGCGCCTACTCAGGCAGCTTGCAGGAAGCAGCGCCTAGCCAAGGCCTTCCCGACCATGGCACACCGGCGTAAACTGCTTGGTATGAATCGATACACCCTTTTCGCCCTGCCGACCGTTTGCGCGCTGCTCTGCACGATGGGCTTGGCCCAAGACGCCGATGACGCGCCCGATACGCCCGTGATGCAAGAGCAGATGCAGGAAGCGCCCGTCGCAGGCGAGCGGGGCGAGGTACTCACCCCGCTCGCGATCGGCAACGCCTGGGTCTTTGAGAACCCCGACGACGGCATCCTCAGCACCGACCGGGTCGTCGGCGTGGTCGAGTTCGACGGCCGGCCGTGGTACCTGGTGCGTACCGAAGAGCGCGCGATCGATGCGCCGCGGGACGCCGAGCCCGAGTTCGTCACCGAGCTGTGGATGTCGCAGCACGAAGGCGTCGAGTACGACGCGCAATCCGAAATCGACGAAGAGACCGGCACGCTGAAACTGGCCTACACCAGCGCCTACTTCCGCTATCCCGCTGTCGAGGGGCAGCGCTATCAGCCCAATCCCGACGACCCGGGGCTGAAGGTCGAGGTCGTTGGGATCAACGTCGAGGTCAAGACCAAGGCCGGCGCGTTTGTCTGCGTCGCCTACCAGGAAACACACACCGACGACCCCGGCTACAGCTTCACGTCCTACGTCGCGCCCGGCGTCGGGATCGTGCGCTACACGACCACCTTCGAGGGCGAATCCTCGACCGCGGACCTGATCGCGTACACATTGGTGGATGAGAACGAAGAATAGACGTGCGGTCAGGCCGGCTCGCCCGGCTTGTCTTTGTTCTTGCGCTTCTCGTCAGCGAGTTCGCTGCGGTTGATCGGCGTGTCGCGAGGGAAGTCGAAGGCGAGGCGGACCTTGTCGCCGTGGATCTGCACCACGCGGATCAGCCCGAGCGGGTGGTCCGGGTCGCCGATGATCACTTCTTCGCCGACGCGTCGTGTCAGTGCCAGCATGGCCTCGTCCTTGTTCCGCTGCCCGCCCGCGGCGGTGGCGTCCGTGTCGTTGCCCGCGAGCGCCGGACGTCCGGCGTTCGAATCCAGTCCTTACTGTCGGTCCGGCGGACACCCGGCGACAAATGACGGGTGTTCGTCGGCGGATCGCGTGGTTATTGGACGTCGTCCGGGGGCTTAGTGGACCTGCTCAACGCCCGTGACGCCGGGCACCTTCTCGACCAGGTTCCGCTCGATGCCCATCTGCAGGGTCATCGTGCTCGACGGGCAGCCGACGCACGCCCCGAGCAGCTTGATCAGCACCGTGCCGTCGCTGCGGATCCCCACCAGCTCCAGGTCCCCGCCGTCGGACTGGATCGCCGGGCGGATGCGCTCGAGCACCGCGGTGACGTTCTGCTCCAGCTCGTGGTTGGGCTCGGGCTTCGCTGCGGCCATGGCGGGTGCGTCCTCTGCCGGCGGCGTTGCCAGCAGCAGCATCATAGGCGCGCAGGCCGGCCCGAACAATCCCGCCTCAACCACAGGCCCAGCAAAACCAGCCCCGCCAACCCACCCGGCTCGGGCACCCGCGGCACCAGCGGCGGGTTCAACGCCCCGGGCGTCGTGCGGTAGGCATAGTCGGCATCGACGACAAACGTCCCCGACGAATCCGGGTCGCCGACGACGAATTGATCCAGGTCGATCGGCTGCCCCGGCACCGACGCACGCGCGATCACGCGCCCGGCCTGCTTATCGACGACGCGGTCGGGCAGCGCAATGCCCAGCACGCTGTTGATCGCGGGCAGGTCGAACGCCCCGCCGTACCACGCCGCGCCCGGCGCATCGCCCAGCACCAGCCAGTCCGTCACCGCCGAGGCGTCGTACCGCGCCGCCGCCGCGCTGTCCGTCGTCGGCTGGTCAAACCGCAGCGCACCCGAGTGCCCCTCCATCACGACCAGCAGCCGCGTGAAGCCGAGGTCCAGCGTCGACGACCCCGACGCCGGCGACAGCGTCGATAACGGCAGCGTCGCCACCGACCCGCCCGGCCACGCCGCGTCCGACACCGTCGCCACCCCGCCCAGCCCCGAGCCGACGGGCAAATGGATTACATCGAGGACGCGACCGAACGAGAACGCGCTGAACGGGTTGCCGTCCAGGATCAGCAGCGTGTACGCCGACGCCGGATCGACCTCGCTCAGCTCGATGTGCCGCCCGGCGGGCCCGGCCTGATCGATCTCGCTGATGTATGCCGCCGAGCCAGGCAGCGCCAGCGACAACGCCACCAGCCACGCAAACACGCGAACAAGACGCAGCGATACAACCGGAAGGGGCGATCCAGGCATCCGACGAGGGTATCAATCGCCCGCGGCATTAAAAGCGTTTCGCCTGCAAAACAAATGAAAATCCCCCGATCATGCTACGCCGCGTAAACACTATTGGCCGGCGGTCTGGGCGTCGGGCACGGGCTCGAGCATCTGGGCGTACTGGACCCAGGCGGGGACGAAGCCGGGCTGGGTCGGGGGCGAGCAGCCGCAGTCGGCGTGGGCGTCGGAGCCGGGGACGCCGGGCACGTGGATGTGCGCGAGCGGCTCGAAGGACAGCTCGCGCATCGACACGGCGTCGGCGGTGGGGAAGTCCTCGGGCTTGGCCTGCGTGACCGCGCCCGTCGCGAGCCACTCGATGCTGCGGGTGAAGATGGTCTGGAAGCCGACGCAGCGCAGTGCCGGCCCGTCGCCGGCCCAGTGGCCCATCACGTTGGTGAGGACTGTGCCCTCGCCGTAGGGGATCGTCCACACGACCGGCTCGACGACGCCGGTGCCGCGGATCGCCGGGTCGTTGTAGGCGGTCAGCAGGATCGTCATGTTCTCCGCCGGGCCGCGCTGGCCGTGATAGAGCTCGTCCTCGGCGTGCATCCACTGGTCGGGCAGCCCCGCAAAGATCGGGTGCTCGTTGTCGCGGGTATCGACGCGGTAGGCGTGACGCCTGCCGTGGCCGGCGCCGGGGCCCTCACCCGGCTGCTGGACGACCTGGTTGCCCTGGTCATCGAAGTAGATGCGCTTGCCCTGGTTCGCGTTGCGCCACAGCAGGCCCATCATCTTCTCGTACTCCTCCCACCCGATGAAGGCGTTGTTCGCGGCGTGGAAACTGAAGGCCTTGCCCCCGCCGGCGATGTACCGCTCGAAGCTGCGCTGCATCGGCTCGGGCCAGAAGTCGCCGGGGTTGTTGCGCGGGTATGAATCGTTGTAGTTCAGGACGATCACGTCGTAGTCGCCGAACTGCGGATCAAACGCCGCCCACTTCGCCTGCTTGTCCGGGTCGGCTTTGTCGGGCGTGACGATCAGCGTCGTCTCAAACAGGCCGGCCGCATCGAGGATCGACTTGAGCGCGGGCGCGGCGTTGAACCACTGGTGGTTGTTCTGTCCGGTGACGATGCCGACGGTGATCGCCGCATCGCTGTCGGCCGCGGCTTCGGTCGCGGCGTGGCCGTCGGCGAGCGCGGGCGGGCAGGCGATGGCGAGCGCGGCAAGGGCGAGCGCGGCGGCCAACCGTGTGGCGAGTCGTGCGGCAAATGTCATGGCGGGGTTCCTCGGGGATGCGTCGGGGGATAGACGTCTGGATTCATATCTATTGTACGCGCGAGCGGGCGCGTTCAAAGCGCGGCCGTTCTTCAGTATCGAGCACGGGTTGATCCGGGCCTCCGCGTTGCTCAGGCCCGGCTTGTGCGGGTGGGTGATAAAAAAAACGCCGCCCGGGGTCGGGCGGCGTGGGGTGGTTCGTGTTGTCGCGGCAAGGATTACTTGCGCCTGATCTTGTGCAGCGTGTGCTTGCGAAGGCGCGGCGAGTACTTCTTCATGCCTTCCTTGAGCTTGTCGGCGATCCCGCCCTTGACGTTGATCGGCGTGCGGTAGTTCAGGTCGCCGGTCTCCGTGCACTGGAGCCAGACATACTCGACGGCGTCTTTGGATTTCTTAGCCATGTCTTGTGCCTTTAGCCGTTGGCTGTTGGCCATTAGCCAGAAAAGACGTTAGCCGCCGGCTTGTGGCCAACGGCTAACGGCTAACGGCTAACGGCTTGATTACTTGAGGATCTTGGTCACGACGCCGGCGCCGACGGTGCGGCCGCCTTCGCGGACGGCGAAGCTGAGCTGCTCTTCCATCGCGATCGGCTTGTCGCCCAGGTCGATCTTCATCTGGACGTTGTCGCCGGGCATGCACATCTCGGCGCCGCCCATCAGCTCGATCTTGCCGGTCACGTCCGTGGTGCGGAAGTAGAACTGCGGGCGGTAGCCGTTGAAGAACGGGCTGTGCCGGCCGCCTTCTTCCTTGGTCAGGACGTAGACCTCGGCCTCGAACTCGCTGTGCGGCGTGATCGACTTGGGCGCGGCGAGGACCTGGCCACGGCTGATGTCCTTCTTCTCGATGCCGCGGAGCAGGCAGCCGACGTTGTCACCGGCCTGGCCCTCGTCGAGGATCTTCTGGAACATCTCGACGCCGGTGACGGTCGTGGTCTGCGTGTCGCCGAGCCCGACGATCTCGACCGAGTCGCCGACGTTGACCTTGCCGCGCTCGATCCGGCCGGTCGCGACGGTGCCGCGGCCCTTGATCGAGAAGACGTCTTCGATCGACATCAGGAAGGGTTTATCGATCTCGCGTTCCGGCTCGTCGACCCAGGTGTCGACCGCGTCCATCAGCTCGGTGATGCACTTGGTCGCTTCGTCGTCGCCGGGGTTCTGCAGCGCGGGGAACGCGGCGCCCTTGATGATCGGGGTGTCGGCCGAGAAGTCGTACTTCTCCAGCAGCTCCTGGATTTCGAGCTCGACCAGCTCGAGCAGCTCGGGGTCGGCGACGTCGCACTTGTTGAGGAAGACGACGAGCTTAGGCACGTTGACCTGCTTGGCGAGCAGGACGTGCTCGCGGGTCTGGGGCATCGGCCCGGTGTCGCCGGCGACGACGAGGATCGCCCCGTCCATCTGCGCGGCGCCGGTGATCATGTTTTTGACGAAGTCGGCGTGGCCCGGGCAGTCGACGTGGGCGTAGTGCCGGTTCTCGGTCTCGTACTCGACGTGCGAGGTCGAGATGGTGACGATCTTGTTGGCGTCGCGTCGGCCGTCCGATTCGGACGCCTTGGCGACCTGGTCGTAGGCGACCGCTTCGCCGAAGCCCTTGGCGGCCTGGACGGTGCAGATCGCGGCGGTGAGGGTGGTCTTGCCGTGGTCGACGTGGCCGATGGTGCCGACGTTGACGTGGGGCTTGGTCCGGTTGAAGGTGTCTTTAGCCATCGCTTGCAAACCTCCGCTGTTGCGGTGCTGGGGTGGGGCCACGCCGTCGGGCGGGGCGGGGTCTGTCGGTCCGAATATCGTACGTCCATCCGACCTCGGGGTCGGTCCC
This sequence comes from Smithsoniella earleae, assembly GCA_032356285.1. NCBI lineage: Eukaryota > Viridiplantae > Chlorophyta > Ulvophyceae > Smithsoniella > Smithsoniella earleae. The sequence goes on along the minus strand of JAULKQ010070706.1, from coordinate 10,305 downwards.
GGGCGCGGGCCCGGGCTTCAAGCCACCCATGGGATTTGAACCCACGACCTCTCCCTTACCAAGGGAGTGCTCTACCACTGAGCTAGGGTGGCGTGTTCGCCGAGCCAACAACAGGCCTGGCTATGTCCGAGCGCCCCGGCCGACCTTCATCGGCCCCCCGATACAGCAGGGGCGAGTCCGGGTGCGGTTTCGCACCGATCCTCGCCCCATGTCTCGGAGCAGACGCTACGCCTGCCCGGCAACCCAAGGGCCGCCGGGACAGAACCGGTACAGTAGCAACCGCCGAAAGCCAAGTCAAACATTCCCGGCCCGCGCCCGCGCCGGCCGGGGCTTGACCGACCGGGCCAGTTCGGCTTTAATAAGCAGTCGCAGCACAGGCCCCCCGCGAGGGGGCCTTATCAATAGGTTGCGACCCCAGCCGACCGGGAGAGCCCGGGCCGGCCCGCACACGGGTGTAGCTCAGTTGGTAGAGCAGCGGATTCCAAATCCGCAGGTCGTGGGTTCAAGTCCCTCCGCCCGTGCTTGGTCTTGTTTAATCACCCGCGGCACCGCGCCGCCGGGCAGGGCACACGCCCGCCGCCGCCACCGACGACAGCAGAGAGAGCACGATGGGACTGACGGTCTACAAATCCGGCCAGGGCTACTGGACACGCGTGATGACGGCGATCGGGCTGGGCACGCTGTCGCTGGGCGCCGCCGTCTGGTTCAACGAGAAGCTGCTGTTCAAGTTCGTCGAGCAGAACGAGCTGTACTGGAAGGCCGGCATCGTCGCCGGCACCGCGCTGCTCGTCGGCTCGCTGCTGTGGTACTTCCTGAACAAGCCCAAGATCGCCGACTTCATGATCGCGACCGAGAACGAGATGAAGAAGGTCAACTGGCCGACCAAACAGCAGATCATGGCGCTGACGTGGGTCGTCATCGCCGGGACGCTGATGATCGCCGCGATCCTCTTTGTCGCCGACTTCGGGTTTACCAACGTCTTCCAGCAGCTCGACGTCCTGGAGACCTCGACGACGCCCGAGCCCGCGTCCTGACCCCCGCCCTGAACCGACCCCCGCCCCGTCGCCCGACCGGGTTGACGCCAACACGAAACGATCGAGCATGACCGAACCCAGCCCCGCCGAACCCATGACCGACGCAACCGACCTCGCGCCCGAGGAGGAGCCGCTGGTGACCGACGGGATGGACTGGTTCGTCCTCCGCGTCGCGTCGAACAAGGAAGACTCGGTCCGCCGAACCCTGCTGCGCAAGATCAAGATCGAGGGGTTCGACGGCGAGGACGACACCAAGCCGATGCTGGTCAACCGCATCCTCGTGCCGACCGAGAAAGAAAAAGTCATCAAGGGCGGCAAGCAGAAGATCGTCGAGACCAAGCTGTACCCCGGCTACGTCTTCGTCGAGATGAAGCTCGAGGACGACGGCCGGATCCCCCAGGACATCTTCTTCCTGATCAAAGAAACGACGGGCGTGGGCGACTTCATCGGCACGGCCGGTCGGCCCAGCCCGATGACGCTGCCCGAGGTCGAGAAGATGATCAACGCGGCCAAGCCCCCCGAAGAGCAGCCCGAAGTCAAGATGGAGTTCCAGAAGGGCGACCACGTCAAGATCACCGGCGGGCCCTTCGAGAACATGGAAGGCACCGTCGACCTCACCCTGCCGGACCAGGGCAAGGTGCGCGTGATCGTCATGATCTTCGGCCGGGCCACGCCGGTCGAACTCGAGTACTGGCTCATCGCCCGCATGGACGAGCAGTAGGCCGCACGCCCGATCGCTTCAACACCACGACTCGCACCAGCCCGCCGACCCCGGCGGGTTGTTTCATCATGCCAACCCGGCCCCGCGCAGTCCGGCACACCGAGCGCGTCACGCCCGGGCCTTGAAGATCCAATCGACATGCGATTCGCGCGAACACAACCGGCTCCCGGCTCACTACAATCAGCACCATGCCGCCAACGGAAGACGCCCAGCTCGACCCACTCCTGAATGAACTGGGCATCCGACACGAAATGGATGCGCCGCTCGGGCCGCTGACCTGGTACAACGTCGGCGGGCACGCCCAAGTGCTCGCGCACCCCGCGTCGATCGCGCAGCTCTCGGAACTCGTCAGCCGCTGCCGTGAACAGCACATCCCGATGCGCATCCTCGGCAGCGGCGCCAACCTGCTCGTCCGCGAGGCGGGCGTCCGGGGCGTCGTCGTCCGGCTCGACGACCCGGCGTGGTCTCAGATGTCCGTCGAGGGCAACGTCGTCACCGTCGGCGCGGGCTACGGGCTGATGCGTTTGGTCGCCGAGACCGCGCGGCTCGGGCTCGACGGCCTCGCCCAGGTCGCCGGCATCCCCGCGTCGATCGGCGGGGCCATCCGCATGAACGCGGGGGGGACCTACGGCGACGTCGGCCAGGCGGTCAAACGCGTCCAGGTCATGTCCGCCACCGGCCAGGTCTACCACCGCGACGCGGACGACCTCGAGTTCGCCTACCGCCGGGTCAATATCGATGCGCCCTTCATCCTCGCCGCCGAGTTCGAGCTCACACCCACCGACCCCAAGGAGCTGAGCAAGCGGGTTAAAGAGATCTACCTCTACAAGACCAACAGCCAGCCCTTCGCCGACAAATCCTCCGGCTGCTGCTTCAAGAACCCGCAGGAGAACACGCCGGGCTACGACGGCCGGCCCGCGGGCATGATCATCGACCAGGCCGGGCTCAAGGGCCACCGGATCGGCACCGCGGTCGTGTCCGAGGTCCACGCGAACTTCATCATCGCCGACAAAAAAGACGCCCGGGCCGAAGACGTCTACCAACTGATCTGCCACGTCGAATCGGTGGTGAACGAGAAGTTCGGCATCCAACTCGAGCGCGAGGTGCTGGTCTGGCCATGAGCGGGGCGGTGCATCGGATGCCGAGACCGGCTGTGGACACGCGTCCCGCCGCCGGTTGAACCGCAGGCCACGGACGGTTTGCGCGATGCGCCTTAAATCGATCCCGTTTTGATCTTTTGCCGATCCGGTTTTCAACTTGCGTCCTGCTTGCCCGACCCCCGGGCGTGGCCCGGCGGCTGCGAGACCCCTCGGTCCACGATCAGCAGCGCGAGGCAGCCGCCGCGTCACCACGCGGGGGCGAAGCATCGAAAGCGCATCACGCGGTCAAGCTCAATCATTCAAAGGCGCGAATTAAAAACGGGATCGGTTTGATACGTATCCCATTTCGTTGTGACGCTCCACATCGCTCGGTGGCGGGAGCCCATAGCAGGGATCACCGCGCTTGTCGAAAAACCGTGGTCCATTGATCACGCCTGCTCCTGGCTCCCGCCTGGAGCTATGACGCGCGCGAAGTTCGTGGAACGCGTGTGACTCCCTGATGGCGTCGCAGGGTCCGACCCTTTCCTCGGGGCAGAGCAGTGCAAGACCCGCTGCGTTTGAGCGCAAGCTGTTCTAGTACGCCCGCACGACGCCGACGCAGACGCCCTGGATCTGGAGTTGTTCTTTCTTGACGACGATCGGCTGGTAGTTGTCGTTGGCGGGGACGAGGTGGACGGTGCCGTCTTTCTGGGGCTGGTAGTACTTGAGGGTGGCCTCGTCGTTGTCGACGAGGGCGACGACGATCTCGCCGGCACGGGCGGCGTTGCGCTGCTCGCAGATGACGTAGTCGCCGTCGGCGATGTGGCAGTCGATCATGGAGTCGCCACGGACCTTGAGGACGAACTTGTTGGACGCGCCCGATCCGGGCGGGGAGAAGATCTGCTCGAGGTCCAGGTGCTCGCGGGTCTCGACGGCCTCGATGGGCGAGCCGGCGGCGATCGAGCCGACCAGCGGCAGGCGGGTGTTGCGCTGCTCGTCGGGCAGTTCGAGGTCAGGCGACAGCTCCAAAGAGCGCGCCTTGTTGGGGTCGCGGGTGAGGCAGCCCTTTTTGATGAGCGCTTCGACGTGTTCGAAGACCGTGACCTTGGAGACGCCGAGCGACTCGCCGAGCTCTTGCATCGTCGGCGAATAGCCGCGCGAGAGCCGGGTGTCGCGAATCAAGGTCAAGATTTTCATCTGCTTGGGCGTCAGGTTGGGGCTGGCCATGGTCGGCACTCCTGTCAGGGGTAAAGTCGGGTTGGGTTCGTTCAGGGGGGGTGTCGTCTGCGGCGTGCGCGGCCACGGCCGGCGTCGGCAGCTTCATCGTCCCGCCGTTCCACCGGACCACCCGCACCGCGGGCGACGCGCCGCCTTGCTTGGCGAGCCCGGCCTCCAACGCGGTGTGGTCCGAGCAGAGGCGGTCGAGCTCGTCCTGCTGGCCGGCGAGCCAGTGCTCGATCGCCTGGAGCATGGCGAGCTGCTGCCTGAGGTCGGCCGGGCCCGGCTTGGCGTAGGTGGCGGGGCGGCGGGGCTCGGTGTGCTCGAACTGGTCCCGCCGACGCGGCTTACGCCCGGCCGGGGTTTTCTTGCCGCGCCCGGGCAGCCAGCCCCACGCGGCGCTGCCGCCGGACGACTCGGCGTCGGAATCGTGGCCCGCGGTCGCCTTCGCGCGGGACTTGACGAGGCCTTCACCTTTGACATCGAATCGGGTCACGTAGTCGCCGCCGGGGCCAGTCATTATCAGGGGGGTTGTCATCGGTTGCTCCCGTGGTTGGGTGTCTTGCCGGCTGCCCCACTACATCTTGGGGTGCCCGGCCGGGGTCCGAACCCTTATCGCCGAGGCGGGAACCGGCCCTTGAATCCCATCGGCACGGTTGTTCGGGACACGTTAACCGAACCGGGCCCAAACGTCAAGCCCTCGGCGCGCACCCAAGCGGCCGCGGTTTTATCGGGGCCTGGCCGGTTGTTCGCCATGCGGTCGGCACGACGCCCGGCGCGCTTATCGGGCGCAGAGGCGATTGGCCCGCAGCGGACGGTGGCGTAGGATTGATGCGTGACGACCCACGGGTGCCGCAGTCCCTCCACCAGGGGTACGATACGACGCCCGCCCGACCACTCCATCGTCCCAGGAGGCAGAGATGTGCGTTACCCAACGTGTCCCGATTTTTAGTCCCGTCTTGTTCACGCTGGCCCTCGCCAGCGTGTCCCCCGCGGCCGCCGACACCGCCGCGCTCGAGTTCGTCCTCGCCCCCGCGAACCCGTCGCAGAACACCCTGGACATCACCGTCAGCGTCTCGACCGACACCTTCATCGGCACGCTCACCGAGAGCGACTCGGCCACCACCACCCTCAGCGGCAACGCGCTGGCCGACCTCGCACTCACCTTCGACCCCGGCGGCGCGATCACCGCCCTGCAAACCATCGCCTTCACCGGCGGGCGGGTGCAGTTCGACGACGACCTCGCCTTCGACCTCACCTTCCCGCTCAACCTCGCGTCGGTCGATATCAACACAAACTCGCTCGCGGGCCAGCTCCTCACGCCCGCCGGCCCCGCGCCGATCAACCCCGACAGCAGCTTCGACCTCGCACCCCACGAGATCAACGTCACCGAGGGCACGCTCACCGCCATCGGCGGCGGGCTGGCCGACGGCGTCAACGAGACCTTCGACTTCAACGCCGAACCACTCGTCGCCCCCCTCGTCGGCAGCGCCGACCTCACCGTCGTCCTCGACCAGGTCTTCAACGGCGTGGGCTTCTACACCGCCACCATCAACGCGCCCTTCAGCTTCGCCGAGACGATCCCCGTCGACGACAGCACCTCCGCCACCGTCTCGGCCACCGGCACGCTCGTCGCCAACGCAAGCTTCTCCCAGCTCCTGCCGATCCCCGGCGACGCCAACGGCGACAGCGAGGTCGGTATCGCCGACCTCGAACTCATCCTCGCCACCTTCGGCGACGCGGTCACGCCCGGCAGCGGCGCGGACCTGGACAACAGCGGCGCCATCGACGCCGGCGACCTCGCCCAGGTCACCGCGAACTACGGCGCCGGACCCCCGCCCGCCGCGCCGGCCACGGTGCCCGAGCCGGCGTCCGCAGCGCTGTGCGTGCTCGGCCTTGCGGCGCTCACGCGCCGGCGCGCTACCCAGCCCGGCGACCGGCTCACCCCGTAACCCGCCGACCCGCGGACACACCAAAATTTAACCCCTTTTCGCTAGAGCCCTCTAGGTATCTCGCGCGGTTCCTGCTACAGTCGAGATGGCCCTTTTCCAGGCCACACCACCCCGCCCAGGAGCCCCCATCATGCGCCGCGTCACCACCCTCATCGCCCTGCTCGCCGCCGGCCCCGCCTTCAGCAACGGGAGCGACTTCGACCTGATCTACGACCCGACCGATGGCACGCTCTGGTTTGATACCAACGGCGGGCGGATTGTGCATTACGTCATGGAGGGCGGCCCTTTCCTGTATGAAAACCACCAGAGCCCGTTGCTGCCCGCGGTAACCGGAAGGCAGAGTTCAGCTGAAATCCAGCTTGGCGGCACCAATTTTGGCGCGTCCTTTATCCCGAACCCTGTCTCGATCGGACAAGTGTTGCCCGCTGGACTCGATGAAACACAATTCCTTGATCGTGTGTCAGAATTTGCCAGGTACAACTCTCAGTTTGGTCATGGTGCCGACTTCGAGCTGTCTTATGATTGGCCTGAGCAACGACAACCCGCCTTCACAGGCGGCGCGAGTTCCGGAACCACGCAATTCAGGATCAGTGCACAAGGGCTCTTCGACGCTGAAGGCAACGTCTTGGCGTCCTCATCGAAGACCATGGCGGTGATCGATGTCGACGGCGACGGGATCGACGGCTTTAACTTCGACTCATGGATTGGCGATAGCTTCTTACCCGACCCCGATGACGTGCTTGTTTCTGACTCGCAACTCGGACTGTGGTACGAGGCGACCGGGGATGGCGATTTCTTCGAAGACCGGGCTCCTGAATCGATCCAGAACAGTGTCATCGATTCAACCCGCGACCCTTGGTACGAAGTCGACACCGTCAACGCCGCGAACAACACCGACGCCATCGCGGGTGAAGGCGATCGGGTCTATCTCTTTTACTTCCCCGACCTGCCCATCGACGCCCAGTCCCCGGGAATGCTCCAACCATTCGGCGTATTCGAAGCAGGGTCTTTGTCTGGCCCGAACGAGTTTTCGTTCCTTTATACGGTAGGTGAAGATACCGTCTACCTTGCCAACAACAGCACCGGCGAAGGCACCCTCGCGCAATTCATCACCGTGCCCGAGCCCGCGTCGATGATCCTTGTTGCGATGCCGTTGCTCACCGTCATCCGCCGCCGTCGGCGAGCGTAGCCGCGTTGTGCAACCGCGGACCCGCGCGATCAAACTTTACTCGCCTGGCCCGCCCATCGCCTCGATCTGCTTCAGCAGCCGCTGCTCCCACTGCTCGGTGCTGACCGTCTCGGCGCGAAGCCGATCCGCGAACAGCGGGAAGGCCAGCGGCGTCAACTGGTTCGGGCGCAGGATGTCGAACGGCGTCGTGCGCAGCCGATCGATCGCCTCACGCAGCCGGGCGAACTCGAGCTGCTTGTCCAGCACCTCACGCCGCGCCTGGTGCAGCAGCATGTTGCCTTCATCAAACTCCGTGAGCACCTCGTAGAACATCTCGCTGGTCGCTTGGAGCTGCCGGCCGGTCCTCCTTCGGCCGCCCGGCGGCTGGGGGATGATCAGCCCGGCGATCCGCGCGATCTCGCGGAACTGCCGACGCGCCAACACCGTCGCGTTCACGCACGCGAGCAGGTCCTCGACCAGCCGGTCCGGCCGAAGCAGCGCGTGCCAATCGGCTTGCTCAAGCGTGAGCGCGTCGGCGGTCAGCAGCTCGATGCCGTAGTCGTTGACGTTGATACCGACCGACGCGGACTCGCCGCGCGTCAGCCGGTGCGCGAGCAGGGCGGCGAGCCCCTCGTGTACCAGCCGGCCCTGGAAGAAGAACGCGAACGTGTGGTGCCCGTCGCGCAGCTCGACGTGCTCGACCAGCGCCCGGCGGGGCGTGGGCAGCTTCGACAAGCGTTCCTGGAGACGCAGCAGCGGGGCGAGCTTGGCCATCGCGTCGTCGGTGACCTCGCCCCGCGCGAACTCGGCGAATCGCTGCACGACGCCGTCGGCGAGCTGGGTCGACAGCGGGAATCGCCCGCCGTTCCACCGCGCGACGACGCCGCGTTTCTTCTTGCTGCGCTTGACGAAAGCCGCGTTGTCACGGATGCGCAGCAGCTCAAGCGTCTTGCCGGTAAACGTGAAGCACTCGCCGGGCCGGAGCTTGGCGACGAAGTTTTCTTCGATCGTGCCGAGCGTCTTGCCGGACGGGTACTTGACGAGCATCGCCGGGTCGGACGCGATCGTGCCGATGCCCATGCGGTGGTCGCGCGCGATCGTGGGGGTCGACGGTCCCCAGCGGTTGTTCTGCCGCTTGATCCGCGCGTACTGCGGGTAGGCGGTGAGCGCCTCGCCGCCGCGCTCGACGAAGTCCATCGCCCAGCGCCACTGCTGCTCGGTCAGGTCGGCGTAGCACGCGGCGGTGCGGACTTCCTCGTAGAGCTGCTGCTCGTCGAACCCGCCCCCCGCGGCGCAGGTCACGAGGTGCTGCACCAGGACGTCCAGCGGGCAATCAAAGGGCGGGCGGTCTTCAAGCCGACGGCCCGCGAGCGCTTCACGCGCCGCGCTGAACTCGACCAGCTCGAACGCGTGCGACGCGACGCAGACGACCCTGCTCGGCCGGCCGGGCTGGTGGCCGCTGCGCCCGGCGCGCTGCATCAAACGGGCCACGCCCTTCGGGCTGCCGATCTGCATGACCTGATCGACCGCGGGGAAGTCGACGCCGAGATCGAGTGAACTCGTGCAGACAACCGCGCGCAGCCGGCCCTGCCCAAGCATCGTCTCGACCTCGCTTCGGATCGCAGGGTCGAGCGACCCGTGGTGCAGCGCGATCTGTCCGAGCAGGTCCGGTGCTGCGGACATCAGCTTGCTGAACCAGATCTCTGCCTGTGCCCGCGTGTTCGTGAAGACCAGCGTCGTCCCCGCGTTGCGCAGCTTCTGCACGACCTGCGGCACGAGCTTCAGCCCGATGTGACCGGCCCACGGGAAACGCTCGATGTCCTCGGGCAGCAAAATGTCCAGATCGATCCGCTTCTCGCCCGGCCCGGCGATGATCGTCCCGCGCCGCCGACCGCCCGACGGCCCGACGCCGAGCAAATGATGCTTGGCCTGGTCGAGGTTGCCCAGCGTCGCGCTCAGGCCCCAGATGCGCAGCTTGGGATTGAACTTCCGAAGCCGGGCGAGCGCGAGCTGGGTCTGCGTGCCGCGCTTGGTGCCCAATAGCTCGTGCCATTCATCGACGATCACGGTGCGCAGCGTCTTGAACCGATCGCGTGCTTCGGGGTACGACAGCAGCAGCGAGACGGACTCGGGCGTCGTGATCAGCGCGGTGGGCAGGCGCTCGCGCTGGCGTTTCTTGATCGATGCGCTGACGTCGCCGGTCCGCCGCTCGATCGTCCAGGGGAGCTTGAGGTCGTCGATCGGTCTGCGCAGCGACTGCTCGGTGTCGTTCGCCAGCGCCTTGAGCGGCGTCAGCCAGAGCACCTCGATCGGGGGGCCAAGCTTGCGCTTCGTATTCGCCGGCGGGTACCAACCGTCAGGATGCCGCGCTATCCAGTCACACACCGGCCCCAGCCACGCCGCGAGCGTCTTGCCCATCCCCGTCGGCGCGTGGATCAGGCCGGACCTGCCTTGCAGTGATGCCGACCACGCGGCGCGTTGGAAATCGAACGGCGTCTGGCCACGCGAGGCCATCCAGTCCTCGGCGATCCTCCACTGATGCGATTGCGCGTCCGTCTTCACCAACGGATCTTAGAACAACGATACAGCCGGCGGCCAACGATCAACTTCGCCGCGTGGCGAGGGCTTAACCGCACATCGCGCGAACCCCCACCTCGCGGTGGGGGCTATCGCAAACGCCGCTCGGGCCGCGTTCAGAAGATCGACGCTGACTGAAGTGATTCAACCACATCCCCTACGCTCTTCTCCACGCTCTGCTCGTGCGTGGGCAGCCGTATCTCCGGGTTCTCCGGGGCTTCGAAGGGTGACGCTTCGCTCAGGCCGGTCATGTCCTTGATTTCGCCCGCCGCGGCTTTGGCGTAGAGCCCTTTGGGGTCGCGTTGTTGGGCGACTTCGATCGGGATATCGACGAAGCACTCGAAGAAGGCCAGCCCCGCGTCTTCGTGGAGCTTGCGGACCTGATCGCGGGCGTCGCGGTAGGGGGAGACGAAGGAGCAGAGGGTGATCAGCCCGGCGTCGGCGAAGAGCTTGGCGGCCTCGCCGATGCGGCGGATGTTCTCGTCGCGGTCGGCGGGCGAGAAGCCGAGGTTCGCGTTGAGCCCGTGGCGGACGTTGTCGCCGTCGAGGCGGTAGC
>JAULKQ010070695.1:0-19916 GCA_032356285.1 Smithsoniella earleae | reverse complement strand
AAATATTACATTTGGTTACTACATATTGTACTCAGTATAGTTTTCTAGCTAGAAAACTGGAGTAAAACTGGTCACTACTACTACGATTCAGGTGCGCAGGAGTTCTCAATCTTGGTGCTTGGCATTAGCAGTCCCTACTATGGCGCGGGCTACTCTAAGTTCTTTTTGGCCCTTAGCTGATCTCTCATAGTCCAGCAGTGTTGATTGCCTGCAGCTGGCTGTGGTATTGCACATGTATAACTTAATTGATTGACCTTTTTATGCTCTTTCAAGCTATTGACCTTCCCTGGGTTGATGCAGGGGAGTGGGAAGTGCATGCAAAGTTAAACATAGCATGGCTGATGCTCAATCCACGTTGAGTGAACAGGCTTGGAAAAGAAAAAATGCTTCCCTGTCACCATCAACAAACCAACTTGCAAGCGTACTGTGTGATGCTCAAAGTGTTCCACATGTTAACACACACAGTTCGTGCACAACAGCCATAGAAACAGGAAATCTTCTACAAAATCATGACAGCTTTCTTAGCAGTCACTCCGAGCCAGTTTCATTGCTGGGATGCCGCTTGCCTAACGTGTTGAGAAAACTCAAGTCAAACAAGACCAATGCCATGGATCCTGAGCAGCTTTTGAATGCCATTCAAACAATTGACCTACTAGCTGAAACGTCCCTGCAGTCTGGTGAAGGACAGGGTCATATTTTGCAGAGTAGTCTACCAGCACACCTCAGACACTCCACCAATGGTGTTGAAGAAATCATCAAAGATGACCCAGGTTTGAGAGTAGCAGTAGCATTGCAAGCTGAGTCTAGTAAGTGTAGCTTATTACCTCGCAGGCAGTGCCGCTCCATACATCTAAAGCGTTCTAGGCAATTGGTTGTAGATTCCAAGCACCACTTAAGGGTCCAGGGTACAGACTTGCACAGAAAGTATAACATCCAATTGTAGCTAGCTGTTTAACTGTCGAGGCCCAGTTAGACACTCTCACTCAACATATCAAGTTTCGTGCGGGAAAGAAGTGCCTTCTACACACCACACAGAAGTGGTTGAATGCCTCAGCAATTGCCCCGTTTCAAGAACTGTAGCAGTAAAATAAAGGACTCGAGATGTGGTAAGATCTGTACAGTCTAAATAGGTTCAAATAATCATGTAGTCTGCAAGATATATGGAATTTCTGTGCTTTCTGTGGTTTAACACTTCAATTCAGGATTCTGTAGCCATTCCATGCCAACTAAGCGTTTTTCGCTTGTAAAAACTTCCAGTGGCTTTCCTGACTTAAAAGTCGGCACGGGCACGGCAAGTTCTTGTTGCTGAGCTCAGTGGGAAAGCCCGGATTTTACGGGGTGGAGGACTTCACATCTGATTTATGAAACGCATGATGCAATGAAGAGCGCTGTGATACGTTCCTCACTACCCTTCTAATGAACGTTGTACACTATAGCAAGGAAAGATGTACACTTCTGTTCGAGACACCAGATGGCTTTCTATTCGAAATCATGTAGTTGCTGGGTTGTGCTTACTATGTGCGCAGTTGAAGAACCTCTATCAATTCGGTGGCACGTGTTGCATGAGGATACCGGTCTCATGATTTGCCAGGAGTTGACTTGCGTGTTCACAAATGCGCCACGCTTGTATGGCACTGCAGTTAATTCTCAAAGAAGCAGTCACGCAGCTGACAGTGGTGCTTGAGCAGCTTGAATGCATGAGAAGGTGCGCATCGCGCAAGAGATTGCAAGATTGAAGACAGGCGCTGAGGTTGAGCTACACATTTAGTGATTTGGGCAGGTGAGAAAGTGTTTGTAGAAATCCGATAAGTATTTATAGTGCTGTATCGCACAACAGTAGTGGCTTTTAGTGCCAACCAAAATGGTATTCAGATCCGGTATCAGATTCTCCTGAATTCTCGGGACGATTTCGTCCAGTCCACCTGATCATGCACTGCGTTCTCAACATCGAACTCAAGAAATCCAGAACTATAAGTTGAAGATCACTGCGAATATGTCTGACCCGTCTGTAGACTTTTACTGTTTCTCACAAGCCTGCGCACCTATCAATCATGGCTTTCTCCGTCGCTGCTTCAAAGGTTGGGGCTAAGGCTCCTACCCAACGGTACGTGGCTCGCCATCGACAGAGTAACAATTCAATAGACATCTCTTTTGTACGCCGTCAAGATTCATTCGCAGTATGAGAGGGTGACTGTATCGTCCCGTGCAGTCTGTGCAAGGTTCAAGCGCACAACGGCCAGAAACTTGCTGCCACAGCTGTTGCAACTGCTCTTATTGCTGGAGTGCGTTCTTTTTCTTTGTGTAAAAACTTGATCGCTAACACTTGTGATTGCGGATCTCTGGCTTTCCGTCATCACGTGTTCGAAGTCGAATGCTGCAAACAGTTGCAACAACATGCAGTCTGCGAACGCTATCTCGTACGATGATATCCAAGGGCTCACATACATGCAAGTCAAGGGCACAGGGGCTGCGAATACCTGCCCCACCCTAGATACTGGCTCATCCGATCCTAGCACACTGGCCCAAGGGACATACGCTCTATCCCAATTCTGCATGGAGCCCACAAAGTTCACAGTCAAAGAAGAGTCTCAGTTCAAGGGAGGCGTGTCCGAGTTCGTAAACACCAAGCTGGTGACACGTCTCACGTACACCCTGGACCAGGTACTCGTCGCTCCACCCACAACTGTAGAGTACACCTGAGACCCTGTATCATCGTACATGTGCCGATGGGAGACACCGTCCACTTTGAAGCACCTCGTAGTTAGTAGGATCCGGGTTGCAATAGATGTTTAAAGATTCGCCCGACAGCTGCATCCGTGAACTATATGGTCACTGCAATGATAGGATAGAGTCGTCGCGCTATTTTTCGCTCCTTGTGCGCTTGCGACATCGACAGAATTTCAATTTAACAAGATTGGAGAGATATGGGTAATCTGTGGCATCGGGATGCAGATGAGCGGAACAGTCACCGTAGGACCAAATGGTGCTATCACTTTGGCTGAAGAAGATGGCCTGGACAACCTTGCAACCACCGTGCAGCTACCAGGAGGTGAGCGAGTGCCCTTCCTGTTCACCATTAAGGAATTGGTCGCTAAGGGCACCGTTTCTGGATTTGGCGGAGAGTTTACCGTTCCTTCGTACCGTGGCGCAACCTTCTTGGACCCTAAGGGTCGAGGTGGTGCAACTGGTTATGACAATGCAGTCGCACTTCCAGCAAGGTCGGATGCTGAGGAGTTCGGGAAGGAAAATGTCAAGAGCACAGCTGCATTGAAAGGTATGGAGCAAGACAAGAATAACATAGTCATTGTTTCTCTGATGTACGTATGTAAATCGTGATCATTACCTTGCAGGTGCTGGTGTTTGGTCCATCGCACGAGTAAACAACGAGACCGGCGAGATTGCTGGGGTGTTCGAGACGATCCAACCTTCTGATACTGATCTTGGCTCCAAGGAGCCAAAGGAGGTGAAGATCACAGGTATCTGGTATGGACAACTCGACAAGAAGTAAGAGTGACGCGAGTTTCTAAGGTTGTTCCTAACCTTGAGCGAGCCGACACGACGCTCACTTCGACCCCCTGTGATCCGAGCTATGAGCATGTTGAAAGTTCTTGGGGATTCACAGCGAGATAGTACTGTAAGGCAGATTGTGTAGTGGACACAGTACAATGAGTCGATGCATGTGTACAGTGAAACACATCTTTTTTGTGTAAGACAAATTGGAAGCTCCGCAATTTTATGTATTTTTGTTGCAACATCTTTCTGCGTTGTAATTGCAAGATTTTACTTATTTCAAATGGGAATATTCTACTGTCGAAGACCATTACAAAGCAATGTCAAGAATTATCCTTGGCCGAAGCTTGAAACACCATTACTCGCATATGGGAAATTTGGATATACTTCTCCATTGCAGTTTTTGCCACATTTCGGTTTGGATGTTAACAATGGTGATTCCCTTGACATTACCCGTGCATGTAGAGATTTATCTTGTTCGCCACACTCATCACACTTCTCTGCATAACGAAAGTTTTTACAATGTGAAGTACTCGTTATCTTGATTCCACTAAATGTAAATCGTGGTCAACCAAGACAATTAATATAGCCAGAATTCACACCTAGCTGCATATATTGTAGTTCTGAGTTATGGTTGGGCTGGAATTTGGTATTTGCATTACTAATGCCACTGTTGTCTGGATGTTCTTCATGGGAGCAATGAAATGATTTCATGTAGATCACCTCAGGTACAGTCCTCTGATGAGAGTACTGAAGCATGGCGATTGGTTTTTCACTCTCAACCGGAGGCATGTCACTGCCATTCAGGGTTGCTGAATTCAGAGGGATGTGCTTAGTGTGTCTGGGTATTCTTGGGCTGAGAATGTATTGCCCACTTGCAGTTGGAGGACCTGACCAAACAGTTCTATGAAGACTGTGAGGGTACTCCTTATTTTGGTTGGGGAAGTTGGGTGAAGGAGTAAAGTGGATATTCTCACTCGAGTGCTTGGATAGAATAGTGGAGACACTCTCAACTGCTTGTTCAGCAACTAATCGAGCTTGAGCAGCCTTTTCGGGTGACAATGTCAATCGAGACAGTAGTGCTGTAGTGTCAGATGGTGGTGTAGCAAGCACTGGCTTAATGGATACTCGCGAAGTTGATAAAGGCAGAGAGCTGGGTTTGGATGAGGCATTTGATGATCCAGACAGGCGCCGGAAGAAGTTCCTCCAACTTGGCGTCACAGATGGATTCTGAATAAGCAAGTATGCTGAGCTCCTATTACCTCTTCTGGCAAGCCAGCTGTAGATACAGGTCACAGTAGCACTTGAATGTAATATAATGTAATATAATTACTGGTATATAGATGAGCATATGACATTATAGAGCAGAGAATGGTTGACGATTCACAACAGAGGCTGTGCGAGATCGTGATCTGCAATAGCGCAAACATTTTTGTCTATGCAACATGTAAGTTAAGTGTGGAGTGTAACATCACCAAAACTCTGCAACAGTAATAAAATGCAAGAAAAGCCTCAAAAGTCTTGCCCAAGCTTCTGGGTGTGCCAGACCTTCACATGTGACAGAATCTTCCATTTTGATGCTTGTGGAGAGGGGGAAAGCAAGGTGTTCTGAGGACTGTCTGTTTGTGCTCCTGTATGAGTGTGATGGTAAGGGCTACTGTGTGCAGAGCAAGGGACACTGGACGATTTTCTATCCTTTGATTGCTGCTGGGGTAGCATCAAAGACGGACGTGAGGGAGGGGTTACATAGGATGTAGGCATGATCTGAGAGGGGCCAGGGTAGCCATTAGAAGGGGAAAAAGGGGGCTGGCTCCTGGATCTATCTGAAGTTGCGTCACATGCTGGTGATACACCATGGCTGAAAGATGACACTCGATCATTTGCACCCTGCAGGAGGTTGGCATCACCACTGCCTTGCAGCTGTGTAGATTGGGTTATGACTGTATCTTTCCGAAGCCCCTCCGCAACCGAGTCCATTGGTGCAAGATAGTTTGGAGAAAGAGCCTGTGTTATCATCGTGGCCTTCCCTGAGGGCTTTGCAGATCTTACAGGGGTGAACAATATTGTATCAATTGACATTGGCTTGACTCGAGTCTCCATCTTGCCGCAGGTTGTATGTTTTGTGAGCTGCCTTAATGGGGAGCACTCCTGATCTTGGACACCTGCCAACAACAAATATTTTAGTTAATATTTGCTTCGAGATTATCCGATCACGCGGGTGTCTTAAGTGACAGGAGCACTACAACGCGATGCAAGATTTTGATCAATGTATGGATCAATGGTCTGACTCTGTTTCCGCAAGTCTCTGGTACCACCCAGGGAGGATGTTTTGGGATACCTTGCTCTCAAAGTTACCAAGTGCAAGAAGCCGCAAGCTTATTCTGTTCAATGAAAATACCTTACAATATTAATAGCAGCCAGCAGGGTTATGAGAAGGCCAGTTGCACAATCGATTGAATCATCGTGTTGAAATACAAGACTTGCTGACAAGTTGACGGGATTGAAAGGCCCAATGCTTTGTACAAATATCCATAGCTGCTGACGAGTTCGAGCTTCCGCTTTTTGTAAAGAGTAGCAATGGGCAACACTGGGCTGCAATATCAACGCTCCGCTGGGATGGTTGTACGCGACGAACAGTACTTCAACGGCTCTGGGGTTCTCGTCAGCGAGACAGAAAGTAACATCAACACTGAAAGTGTCTGGTATATGCCATCGCGTTTTCTTAATGCAACGTTTGTTCTTCCAGTGTCTGTTGGGAGGAGACAGGAACGATCCGTCCTATGTTCGCTGTAAGCTCTAATGTCCGACAAGAAAAGAGTACATATCTTCAGGTAGGAAGATTGCATGTAACAAAGGGTATAATCTGGCGAGGAGTAGTATCCAAATACCTGCTACGTGTGCCCGAAGCGCTCCAACGAGGCTCCTGTCAGCACGCTGTCGAACAAACTCCTTTGCATTGGTGCAAACCCGGCGCTCTTCTGGCGCTGCCGATATACTTGTTTGCATCACAACAGACTTACAGTTCACTGGAGCTTCAACAGAAGTTTGGCTGTCGAGCAGTGGCTCGCTGGGCTCTTCAACCGCGATAGGCCAGGCGCTAACATGTTGGGCAGCTTCGGTCGGCGATGTCACCGGTGATAATGATCTCTCTTCGACTTCAATACCGTCCACTGGTTGAAGAGAACCGTTGGCAGTAGAATTTTCAGTATTCGCATGATCAGGCGCGAGGGGATCAGACTTGTTGTATGCTTGGGATTGGAGTCGGCTCTGAGTAGCTGCAACTCTGCTCAGAACAGTGCACAGTAAGGATGGAGTAAGCTTTGATGATGTGTGGAGTACTCCTCCGCCTGAAGCTTGTTTCGACACCTCGGTGCACTTTTCTGATTCCTTTTCGTCAACGTTACCACCAGGATCAGGTAATCCACCATCTTTGTGCATTTGCGCGCGAACAGAACTCCTATACATGCTTGTAGCCACACCTATGTTGCTTACTGCCATGCTACCCCCTGCAGAGGACTGTCTATCTGAGCTCAGAAGGTACACGGGCTCAATTCCAAGAAACCAAACAGTCGCTTTCAAGGCTGTTCATAAAAATATTTCAATTCATTGATCATGATACCTCATGTGCAAAATTAAAGCCAGTCAGGGCAAGTAGCACCATGTCCATATTGGCCATCTCTTCTTGCGCTCAATCAGACAATAATTCCCTGGACTTATTCCTATGATTTATTGTGTATCCTCGAAAGGTTGACAACAATCATGAGAGTTTAAATCTTTAACAGCAAGTCCACTGCGTCGCACATGTCCTGTAACGAATGTGAAGAAGTCAAACCTTGCAGAGGGTCGCCACAGCTGTCTATTGCTGAATCAAAAGCTGTTTTTTTGGTCAGAAGTGATACCAAAGCTGCTTGGGATGCAAAGTCTGTTGCTTCATTGTTCTGGAGGATACCAAATCCTTGGTGAGAATTGGACGGTGCGGCTTCTAGTGTTGCATGAGTACCAGTCTTAATTTCAGCCCTCAGGTGCATGTTACGTAAGGTTGTATCAGATGCAGGAACTGGAGCTGCTTTTGAGCAGGGAGGGCTGTCTTCACTTGGTTCATCAGATACATGAACGGTTTGAGAATCATCACCCTTTGAAGGATTGCCACTTTGGCTGCCAGGTGAGAGCATGTACAGTGGATTGCCATGTGCGATGAGTATGCTTGCTTCATTTGTCACAGATGCACACCCCATGTTGTGCTCTCCTACACCACAGCGACCCACAACTTTCATGCTTCAGTCAGCCTTGTAGAACTTGTTTTGCCACAATGTATGCATTTGCCAGGATCAAAAAATCAGTACTAATTCTGTCTAAATGAACAATTCCGAGCACATGTGAGCTTCTGGGTTCTTACAGAAGCAGTCTCTTCCAAAGAAGGTTTTTGAGTTCTGTAACTGATTTCACTTTGGGTAGCTAGGTACCAGTGCGCGAACTAAGTGCAAGCTTCTATCACTGGAGCAAGCACTGTGCTTCTGTGGTCAGAAGTGAACAGTGTGACTTAGGTGTGACTTTGGCGCTGGTGTCTAGGAACATACTGCTTATGCTCGCATGGTGAGGGGTAGTTGAGGTGTGATTTTTGAGACTTCTGTCCAGATATGGACCATCTCTACCCAAATTGTTGCCAGAATCACCTGAGCAACGGGAATGCCCTGTACTGTGCAGTGTGAAAAGGGGTTTAATGATTCTTTCCTGCAAGGAAGGAGAATCAGGGCAGGCATGTTCCCAATTCTTGACCTCTGACACATATTGAACTTGAATCATGCTCTTGCAAGCTTCCTTCTCGATGCAGCTGCTCGCTCCATCTGCACCAACACCAAGTAGGTGGAGGGGCACTTTGACTCTTGCTATTCACACTGTGTTCCAAGTTAAACCCTTCTGGACTCACTACAAAGATCCTTCTTTCACTCATAGTCCTGAAGCGTCACTTCTCTGTGGCAGTGTTCAAGCAGAAGGTGTTGGCACAGACCATACTTTCAGAATCCCATGCATCCATATGAAATTCAGCACTTGTTTCTGCCTTCAATTGCTCAAGCAATCCATCAACGACAACTGTTGCATTCTCATCGGAGCTGCTAGGAGGGTTTCCAGAGGCACTTTCTACGGAATGCGTAGCTCGGGTGCATTTCGAATACTTGTTCGTTATAGCATCACGATGTGATGCCACAGGGTGTTCAGTTTCTCTGAATTCTGAGAACACAGCGTTTGGTGAAGGCTGACTAGCTTGGAGTGACGTGCGGGTAACATCAAAGCTAGTATTTGCAAGCGCTGCTTCAGTCATCCGAGAACTCGCCTTTGGCCCATCGACATCTTTCACTGGCTTGGCGACGGGCGAAGAGTTTACCAGCACACTAGATTGGGAAAGCGAAGATACTGTTGGGCTGTATTGAAGTACACTGTGGGTATTGAAAGCCGAACTGCGTGTCGTTTCACGTGCAAGGTGCAGTCTGAGTCTTGTAGTGCAAGACGGTGTCGGCGAGTGTCGATCGATGCTAACTTCTTGCATTTCACAGCATAGTTGTTTCCATGGCGAGCCTCCAGAACCAGGGACGCATGTAATTGGGATAGGTGTTTCAATCGCCGGCCTTGGCGGAGTGTGCTCCTCAACGTCCGGTGATGCATGCGTACTTCCTGGTGTGCAATCACGACCACTTAAACAACTGGACTTGTCAGGCAAGTCTCGAATTCCAAGAACATTCTGCGTCGGTGGCAGCGCTAAGGTTGGAGATATGCTCCCTTCGTTGCAATTGATACGAACGGGTAAACTCGATGCCATACAAGAGGAACGTTTTCGCTGCTAAGGCTTGAGCGGGTGGGAAATTCAGTTGATTCTAGACAAAAGAAGTTCTGCTATATTAGAGATAAGAATGCTATTTTTTTCCAGTACCATGGGCGCTGCAATCCTTCTAATCGGACACGATTAACTTTTTTGACCGGACCACAAACTAAGCGCTGGATCATCGGAACAAATCAAACGCTAGTACTGATCATAACGCCTAGACAGTGCAACAAAGGGGTGTACTCCGCAAAGCATCCCTTGACGTCAATGCAAAGGGTACTCATCCCGTGGCTTGAGGAGCAACGAAGTCAACTCGCGAGCACAAAGATGAACTGTGAAGAATGTGTGTGGGCTCAGAATACAGTAACACAACTATAATGTTTGCAAGTCATATTTTGAGTGTATGCTCTTGTGTATTCACAGATATTCGCGGGTCTTCATGTCGAATGCTCAGATGCTCGGGTCTACAAACGAATCGGCTTTGAAATGTAGTTAGTGGGTGTGATGCATGCCGCGTACGTCACGGTTCTTACACCTCGCGAGGCCTCGTGCATCGTCGTTCGCCTGCTTTGGCGTAAATGTTGGTACAGTCCACTGTCCACCATCCCTTCTCCCAGTGTATATCTGTGTTACCCTGAGTGTGTTACCTCCTGCCGTCGCAATGCATCGTTACATTCTCTGACACAGCTAGGATTGCACGTGGTAAACCAACACCACCAATGGGACCATCGATGAAAAGTGACTTATTTCAAGTTACATTCAGAACGAGATTCGCTTGTTTTTCGCTTCATCCTGTGCCAGGTAGTGCGAAAGCCTACTTTCCCTTTTGCTAGACAAACAGCAGAGTGCACCTTGGGTTACAATACATGGCCAATCTAATGACTCCACAATCTGTATTACAGCCATCACTGCTGAAAGATGGGTTAGATTCTGCCCATCCCACATCTTTCACAAGGGGTCACAAAACAGAGACAGGATACCTTAACTACTTTTTGTGAATCTGGGTTGTCCTGCTGATCCATTATTTGCAGAACTATCATGACGAGGAATTGATTGTATTTTCATTTACTTGCTTAAAAAACCGAGGTGTGCTGTTTACTCCACTCATGGAACTATACTATGGATGAAGTACACCCTGGGATTGCCGATTCAGGGCTTTGGGAAACTAATTTTTAATTCAGAAAGTTTCCCTATGGAGAGAAACTGCTGCTGATTTAGACATCAAGTGGTGACCTGGAGAGTCTTGAGTAATGAACAGAGTGCTACACCTTTTTGCATTCTTTTGTCTGCAGCAAAAGCCCAACATTACATTGGGTTGTGGGATGATCCATAACCTGCAGAGGACCTGGAGCTCAACAATGTAACTTTATCCCTTCATGATCAAACCCAAGTTCATATGTGAATGATGGGTCCTCTGAAGGCAAGTTTAGGTATCAGATCCTCTCAAAATCCAACACATGCATTATGCTTTGCAGCTGGGCAAAAGAATGCAAGAAGGTGTAGTTCAAGCTAGGCTAGATACACAGTGGCAGAGGAAGTTTCAAGAGCCATGTGGTTGCAAGATGTGTTTCCCAGACTGGAATCGAATTCCAGAATATCTCTGAAATACTGATATACTGTAGTCCAAGAGACTTGTATGACCCACTCTACATACCAGAAAATTATTCCAACCTTGGCTTACAATTTTGGATTTGCTTTGACACTAGTCCAGTCATGTACATCAACGTTTAGCGCTGGCTCTTGTAACATGTTCTTTGTATATTCAAACTATTTTGAACCAGGAAGTGCGTGAATATCCAAAAGAATGCATTTCAACCGGGTGCTGGAAGTAGATCATGAGTGTTTGGTATGAGACAGTATGCTCCTTCAAAATCATGCTAGAGCACTTGAAGGATGATTTGAATTGTTCACATTAAACTACAACATCCTTGTGTATATTCCTCTTCAGTCACTACCGACCATGGTATCATGACACACAAGCCTAATGAGTGCTTTTTATCACACATAACGGACAACGGCAACCAAGCTAGTATAATTTAACGACATTATGATAAAAAGTTTCTCAAGTTACTATCAGTTGCTCGCACTTCAAAGTCTAATGTTGTGGAGTCAGCTTGACTCGAGGCTCTCTATGTAGCTGTTGGGGGGAAAAAAAGTATGGTTCCGTTGCAGTGTTGATACAACAGCTTGCAGATTTGATGCGCGGGAGCATGTAAACAAGAATTTGTTGTCAGAGGAGGTTAGCACTGTGCATCAATTCCTCGCGATCGACCCCTGTTTCGTCAGCTTGACATATTTAGCTGCTTACGGGTTCTGCTTATTGTCGATACAAAGAAACCTCGAGTGATGAATGGCCATGCAAGTACAAGGATCTAGAACAAGAAACACAAGACTACTGTTGATTCTGATAGCTCGTCAAGGTGAACAAGTGTCGACACATGTTGTTCCGTAGATCAGGCCGTACAAACAACTTCTGTAAATCTCACGTGTAAAGACACCAATCACATTCACATGCACAGTAGGAACGTATGTGTCAACTTCAATGATTACAAGCGTAGGGAAAGTTAGAAAAGCTTCGCGAACTATGATGAAGAGTGCATGCTCGGGCTTCTTCCACATAACTCCAATCAATAGATTCACATAGGTTCTACCACCAAACCCGAATCACACGCGATAACATTTTTTTCATCATTTGACTAACGGTGTACGTGCCGTGGGATTCTTGTAGCTTCTCTGATGAGTAGTTTCCCTCAGGCGTCCATTTCAACGGCTCTTGTTGTCTTTGCGTAAAAAAGGCTCCTGCCGAGCACCCAACCAACTCGAGTTTTCAAGGCACTCCTGTGGTCGCGTATTATTGACTGTGTTCTCTCGCCGCAATCCATACGGTTTGCGTTACTTCCTAGCCTCGCGAATTCCTTTTCGACACATTCATGTAGATTCATAGGTCTGCATCACCAATCATGCAGACAAAATAAAGTAAATCCTTGAATTAGTTGACAGGCCTTACGTAGCTCTTGTAAGATAGAGCCTTGCTGAACCAGAATCAAACATTGTTTTCAAATTGACTATTCCCACGAGTCCACGGATCGGCCCTTGCGTAGTTTCCCTACTTTGGGATCGGGACACTCGACAGTTACAAAGGGCGCTATACTAGCCGTATCATACTTGCTTTATCTTGTGTACAGTAGACACGCTGCAAGTTTGGGAGGCGATGTGCAAGAATTCGACCGTGATAACAGGTCTGTCGCGAATGACATGTCGAGTGCGGCGTTTATTCACGGGTTTTGGCAAGGTACAAGAATCGAGTGTCGCGCGCGACCGCGATGTCGGCACAATGACAGCGCTATGCCAGTACCTTTGAATGTAAAAAAGTATCACGATACCATATTTCATGGATTCTTTATCTATGCATTGTTATTGAGCGACTACTAGAGGTTAAACGGGTTGATTATGCCAGTATAATGCGTGACAAGATTGCTGAGGTATCATGCACGGCGCGCACTGAGGGCCGAGCGGTAAAATGTCCTGAGAAGTAGCACTAAACTGCTAACAATAGCTATGCCATAAACCGTTATACTTTAAAGTGAACATTTTCAAGTGCTGACGTTGGTTCCAAGTCGTACAGCTTCAATCTTTTTGAATGATTGAACCACCATTTATGTGGGAGAGAAAACACGCAGGAGCAAGAAACATTTCGGAGGACCAAATCATCGTTCTGTTGTGAGGTATAATGAAATGTGTTGAATACCAATAAGCATGAGATTTTACACTACTTCAATTCCTGTACGGACCACATAAGGAACCAACCTCCACGAAGATTCGTCACTGTGCATGAGTCATTCATAGACTCAAGTGCCACTAAATAGTTGCAAGATGAACCTAGACTGTACTGTACCTCGCCCGGTATCTAAATCAAGCATTCCTTACAGCAAGATAAGCATTAATGCGGATTTTGCCCGTGCAAGTTGCAACTAAGGCGTGTAGTGTAGAACAGTAGAAAATGCAAGCTCGCTGCACACAACCCTCTTAAAGGCAAGGTTCTGACTGAGCGAAAGTGCGCGTGAAATCCTTTGTTACATCTTCTCAAATGCATTTGATATCCCTTAGGTCTACCCAGTGCCACAGCAAGCTGTCGGCATCTGGTCCAAGATTCCGCGTCGCTCAAAAGAGTGCTACCTTGATAACTGCACGAGCTGAGCCGAATGGAAGCTCAAAAGATATAGGCATAGTGAATTCTTACGATACTTTTCACGGAGAACTCTGGCCTGAAGTACAATGTAAGCTATCTTGTTCTCCCTTTCTATATTCCTAGTTCCGAGACATGTATTTCACCAGCCCTCCGGGGTACTCCCCCACTATCACATTTACTCGAATGGAACGTAAATTTCCATCTTGGTGTGTAGCGGTAGACCTGGACGATGTATTGGAGGTACCCAACCTGTGGAATAAACTCAAGCCGCGAGATAGCCCATTTGTTAAGAATTATTACTATGGGGGAGGATTCGTGGATAAAGACGACAGAGTTGCCCTATCAAGTATCCATTTCGCATCGCTGAACTCTACGGGCGCCACTGATCAATGCAGACCAATATCCAAGTCAATGCAGATATCGCTGGACGATGTAAGCAATTCACTTCCTGATGGCGGCAATTGGTGGAACAGCATGGATTTCCTCATCGTAGAATCTGCCAAAGCATGCCTTAGATGTACAGCACAAGTTTTACACTAAATGTTCGACACACATATACAGGATAATCTATGCGAGCCCATGCCAACATGGGCTGTAAGGGCGGGAGCTAGAAAGCAGGTTTACTTCGAAGCAGCAACAGTGACTGCAGCAATCGTCACCTGTGGTGGGCTCTGCCCTGGCTTAAATGACGTGGTGCAAGGCCTTGTCCAGATGCTCACCGACTATGGTGTCCCAGAGGGCAATATACATGGAATCAGGTGCAAAAATCACCACTTCCGCTTGATTCACACACGAATGTAGCTGTTGAGTCAAGTCGCTTGACAAAAGATCAAAAGCTGTTATAATGCTGCACTTCCAGCTCCTTAGATATTTGCCTTGGGTGAAATACTGTAGTGCTCATTTGATTCGTTTTTTCAATTGAGATGAAGGCACCATCAGAAGCAATGAATCTCATTCAAAGATAGGAAAGTTATTTACAGTCGTGTTTGTAGGTATGGATTCCGGGGATTCTACAATCCCACCTGTAAGCCAGTGATTTTAACGAAGGAGTCAGTTGAGAACATCCAGCTTCAAGGTGGCACCATTCTTGGTACAAGCCGCGGGGGAGCTGACATTCGCGAAATTGTGAAGCGCATTGACATGTGGGGTATCAACATGCTGTTCGTGGTAGGTGGTAACGGTGGTAATGCTGGGGCCAATGCAATCCACCAAATGTGTGAAAAGGAGAACGTTATGTGTGCGGTGGTTGGGATCCCCAAGTCCATCGATAATGACATTCTTCTCGTTGATCGCTGCTTTGGCTTCGACACTGCTGTAGAGGAGGCTCAGCGAGCACTGCTGGCAGCAAAAGTCGAGGCATCATCAGCTGATCAGGGCGTAGGCCTCGTGAAGCTCATGGGCCGCTCATCAGGATTCATTGCTATGGAGGTACGAGTCATTCAATTGTCGAGTCTTGCTGGTGGGGTTATGCACGTCCTCTTCAAGCACACTCTAAAGAGTTTGGTTGCATGCAGGCAAGCATAGCATCTGGTTGTGTGGATGTGTGCCTCATTCCAGAAATTAGCTTTGATCTGTATGGGGAGCATGGTGTGCTGGAATATGTCTCAAGCATGCTGCGACGGAAGGGCCATTGTGTGATTTGTGTAGCAGAGGGAGCAGGACAGGTAGCCTCCATTCCTTCTCTCTCTGCTCTTGCATTCCTGAACTGTGCTCTAAAGCTTAATTGAGACTTACGGATGTTGGGAACCGTTGCATTTGCAGGATCTCCTTGCTAGCACAAACGAAGTTGATGCTTCAGGAAATCCAAAGCTTGGCGATATTGGCACACACATGAAAAAGTTAATCAAGGAGTATTTTGACCGTGTTGACATTAAATACATTGATCCAACCTACATGATCAGAGCAATTGCCACCACTAGTCCTGATCGAGTGTACTGCAAAGTCCTGGCCCATAATGCAGTGCATGCAGCTTTTGCTGGCTACACGGGTACGCCTGTCTGGCTGACTGAATCCTTGCTGCAAGGTATTGCTTAGATGGTTGACATAACCACTTACTGATATGAGGATGAAAAATACATAGTTTTTTGCGCTGAATTTGAAGATTCATTTATCTGCAGGTATTACTGTTGGCCTTGTCAATACACACTATGCATACTTGCCTATCCCTGAAGTAATTGCTTACCCCCGCACTGTTGATCCAAGTGGCAAAGCCTGGAATCGACTTCGTGCCAGCATTGGTCAGCCATCCTTCACATCTACCACAGACTCAGCACACAAGGAAGCTCAACCGGCCAGACAGATCAATTGATACAGCATAAAGGGAGCCTCTCACAACTTGAGGTTATTCTGTGCACATTTTATCTCTGAAGAAGACTGTCAGATCACTTGGCATCGAAGTGGTGCACCCTGGCACTCAATTAGCATCTTCCTTTCCATAGGATTGATTGCATTTGAAACTAATACAGGGTGGATTGCTTACAAGGCCTGAAAAGCTTCAATGCACAATTGCCTTGAGAGTGGTCCTTGAAGACTAATTCATATGCATATGGAGCCATAGTTCTATGGTGTCAACAAGTTGTGACACAAGTTTGAGATAACCATCGGAACTGTAGTCAGGTTCCACTGATATGTAGGCAGTGGACCTGCATAGCTGTGAGTGGTTGACAGTTTGCTGGCACTGTCGCTTCCGATGCAACTTGCAATGTGATTTGTTTTCAATGCTGCACTTTGTTATTATTGACAAGGCCATTTGCAGAATCCATTGTACAGTTATCGTTTCTATTTGATGATATCCGCATAATTACTTTGATCACCGGGTAAGTTCCATTTCAGCAAGAAAGTGACAGCATGGCATAAGATAGAATCATGAGGCATGTTTGGGCTAGCTTTTTTTCACTATTTCCGTTCAGCTTCAATGAAGTAGCTCTTGCATGTAAAAAAATGATGTGATTACACCCCTGCTTGTTCTTCATTCAACGGGCACTGAACGTGATGTGTACGAGATTGCACGCAGGTTATGTAACAACGTACACATGCATCACCTCCAACGAAGGTGGCCACTGTGTTGCACATCATGAAATATTTTGCAGACATGTACAGCCTCCTATTATTTTTCTTGAGTTTAGCCCTATGTCGATGACACTGTTTTTTAATGTCAGGAAATCGTATCTGTACAGTTTCAAAGCATTCCTATAAACCAAGTTAACTGTCGTGGGGACTTACTCTCGTGTGCCTCAGGCTTTACCATCCCAGGATTTCGAAGATGTTATTTTAACAAGTCATCCAAGCTATTTGAGCAACATTCACACTTTCACTCATGAGAAGCTAGAACATGTTCTCTGAACAACCCCGGGACAATATCATCATAACATGCATGTATTGATTTTGACTGTACACTTGCAACTCCAACATCACTCACAAAAAGAAAATAAGTTAGCGAGAAGCACTGGACCTAAGCCAATGCAGGACAGGCCAACAGTACACAGAACTTTAAGATGTTCAGCTCATTGTGAAGTGAGTCTGGGCCTAGCTAACCACATAGCTGAAAACTTGATTATCATTGTAATCTCAGGCTATCGCTTGGGTCTTGGGGCATAAATGAATATAGGCACAAAATACTTCTGGTTCCAAATACTCTGACAACAGGGCAAAGGCTAGAGGAAGATACTGGTCAACATATTCATCACAACTGCCCTCCAATGATCCCAATCTTTTGCAAACCTTGCGGAAATACTTTTCAACACTGTGCTGAAAATGGGGGTCTGTCACTTGATCATGAATCTCCAAGACTGCCATCTGTACACCCAAATCTTTTCAAGTTGGTTTGCCATGCAAGTTGACTGCTGGAAATGTAATGCTCTTACTGTGATAAATGTTGTCATGCTCTATACAGTAACAAAGTGACAATGTCAGCTGGCTTCTACTTGTGACAGTTCCTGTTCGCTACACGTTCTGAAATCCTGTTTTTTTGAAGCTCACAGCTAGAATCATACCCGGCAAAACTCACACGTCTCCCTTCCGTCAAGATCTTTTGAGGCGAGATTTGGTGATGTGCATTTGAGCTGCGCACTCCCAAGCTTCACTGCAATTGAGGATACAGCTTTTGTGACTGCATCTGGAACAGGGACAGCGCGCAATGCCTTAGAGAGATAAGAGCATTCACAGTGCCCGGATACAGCACAAGCATGCTCCTCTCCAGTTGTTGCCACAATTTTTGTCAGCATTTTTCCTGCATGAATCTCCTGGAACCCTGTGTAGGAGTACAATCACAAGCTACCGTGAATATCCTGGATCACACACGGAAGGAAAAGCATGGTCAAAGGTACGGTGATAGGTACTGAAAGTTCTTTCGTTGACGGCTTCAGGTTCCATAAAAGAAATCTTAGTACAATTACGAACTGTGAGCTCGTCTCGTTTTAGACAGCGTAAAGGTGTACGCAGAAGAGTAAGAATACGCTCGCAGCTCTGAGAGCAGGTAAGTTATGCAATCCTTACCGTTATCTCGGACAAAGTCTGAGCACGTGTTTTTGAATGGTGCGGGGAGTCGACTGCAAAGAGACCCTGATGTGGTCAGCGCCCTCGAGCCTGAACCATTACCGGCCACCCTGTCCATCTCTTTCACCGCGTACTGGCAATAAGGGCAGTCAGGGAATCTTGTTTTGGAGTCACGGATTGACACAGAGGATGATCCGTTGTTTCCACAAATCTCCTTGCACAATGTGGCAGGAGAGACGTAATCCTCGAAGAGCCTTGAAGCTTGCTTAACAGCTGCATCCACTTTGTACTCACAAATATTCTTTTCTTTGGCTGGAACAAAGGTGCAAACCACAGCATTAACTGCATCCGCCTGCAAATCTTAGACGATTGTCAAGGAAAGCATCCTTGCTCTTCCTCACCAACATAGCCGCATAAACGCAAGTCCACACGAGTGTATTCTCGCTTCATGAGGTATTATAACCGGCAGTCGTCCTCAACAAGCGACTCTAGGTTTGTAGGCCATAATTCGGTGTCGGAGGCACAGAAACTGCGCATGATACGTCATTCAACGCACCAACATATGCTGATGAGAAGGGTCCGCCACAAAATCTTGCACTGATCTTACTGCCCATTCACAAGCCCGGCACTCCTTGGAATTGCGGGATTGCTCGCCATTGCCAAGTGTTTCCCTTGCCGTAGACAAAACCACGTCCGAGTCAGCAGCAAGCGTGCCAGTTACGACTACAAGCGCACTCAGGATTGAAGCGAAGTTGCAAAACGCCTAAGTTATGGAATATTCCTATGTTGATGCCATGAAAGCAAGCGAGGCTGCATACTGATTGCAGCCAGAAAAGGCCTGAGAAGCCGTTGAACCATGTCTCTTCTTTTCTCTTCTCTTCAACCCACAGTGCAGCGTTTCAGGTAATGTCTACTTGACTTAAGTGTGACAGTCTCAGAGTCCAGGGAAACGCAGAGACGAAAGACGCCGATGAACTTTCCTGGAAACGTGTTTTGTTTCAAGGATCGATGCGCAAGGTATGTTTAGGCTTATGATATTTTGTCACAGCTATTTATTTGAACAACCTGTTGAGCGATTTACCCATAGCTGGCTAGTGGTCGAATGTCGGTGAGTCAGATGGAAGCAGACTGATTCTTTACGAGGCTGGTCCGAGCTTCGGCGTTTGCATGAAAATGGGAAAAAACGGTCAATGTTGCGATCCCGTGAATGAAACAGACAACTTAATAATTCCTCCGTTTTAGATATTGAGATCTGCAAATGGAAAGGGAATTTCAGTGTTTGTTGAAAGAGTAGAAACTCGCAGCTGGACGGTACATGCGATTTCAGCGTTCTAAAACACCGCGGTGCACCAAGCATATTTCATATGAGTCAGCACGAAGGTGACAAACGTTGACCCGGGGATTCAATATCGTTACTCAGTTTACTTTGATTGAGTGTGAAATTATTAATTCGAAGCACCTGCATGTAGCATGTAGAAAAGAGGTCTATTATCACTGACTACATCCTTCAAACTGATGGCGAACCCATGGATGCAACAGCAAATGGTGAGGCTTCCCTATTTCGAGCGCTCACCAGATTACATACCAGCTGTATGCCTATCAAAATAGTCAGGAAAACTATTGCTTAACTCTGTGACCTCAAGCTAAACTGTGAATTACACACCTGTATTTCAAGCACTTCCATAATGATAGTGCAGACTGACAGAAAAACCTGATCCACTCTCATTGCTTCACCCATTGAAGCTCAACACTTGGAAAACAGTGACGTTCAGTACTAATTAAATCGTGCAGGAACTTTTACTTTCCCATAGATTGGAGCCCAAAATCTTATTCCCATGACACTGCCATTCCACATGTAACATAAACCATTGGTCTACTCTACCAAATGACAGCAGAGTCATTTCA
>JAULKQ010070684.1:0-19924 GCA_032356285.1 Smithsoniella earleae | reverse complement strand
TGTTTCATCAAAAACCATCATTACACATCTGTGTGCGTACTTCACGGCGGTTACATAAATGCGGTAGGTAACGCACTTTTTTCATTTCACTCTAGACCGAACTCCAGAAGGTACGAATGTGCAATTCGTCCCAATGATGTTGAGATCTAAAACAATTTCAAGCAAAGTTTTTGTTTGCATTCTGTTTAGCGACATTAGTGTTTGACAGAAGTTGCGTGTGCAGCCGACTGTCAAATACGTGATTCATGACGTGTCAAAACGAAGTTAAAGCGAGTCTGGATCTGAAGATGCTTGTTGTGCAACAAGCGAAGTCCGACTCTGTAACTATGACCTTTTAGTGGCAACTAGTTTCAGAAAAGTGGATTATGGGCAAGCCGAAAGGTTTGTGCTCGCTGCTCTTGTATCGCTGTCTGTGCTCTAGTACATCTCACCTGATGAGTAATGTGCTATTTTGCTCTTTTTGGATTATATGTTGGTCTCTTTACTACTATTGTAGTACCAGCGCACTCTCGCGTTTATGTGTGACATTTCGAACAGCTAGGAAAGCAGAAGGCCATAGCTTTCTGTCTGTACCAAAAGTGGATGGCCCAATCTGACGGTACCTATCACTCAGACTATTCTTAAGCGATCTTGACAGACATAACATGCGGAAAGATCAAGTTGGGCTGCTGTGGTCGCCACCTGTATTCCCCGGTGTTTGCACATTTTGAATACGTACAGCATTCATGTGGAGTCCCAACGGTGCCTGTCGCAGTATAGCCTTACACCTTTCCATCAGTTTTGGCCTACGAGTCTCTACGCTACAATCACTAGCTTAGCCGAGATGTCTTCGAAACCATTGCGATGGTCCAACAAGCACCCAGATGTAGATTCGATGTGTACGAAGAGCAATATCTGCAGTTTTCCCGTCAGCGTTGCACTGGCTCACGTGCACCACGTGGAACACATTTTAAGTACATCTTCGTATAGTACGTAGGTATTCACTCCCCAGTCAAACTGCACTCAAGGCTCCGCTTCAACTTGTGCGCAGCTGATATCTCACAGATACCACATTCAGTTAAATCAAGAGCCGGCACAGTAAGAGTTACTGCAGCACGCGCGCGCCCGCATGGACTGTGCACACGTATGCGTCGAAACAGCCTCCAGAATCCGGCGTTTGAATGAGATGCTCCATCACTGCTTGTACTCAGGAGCTGGCTGCTTATTACTGTACTCGCAGTGTTCGAGAGCTAGGAATCGGGCAGCTTTCGCTACAAACAAGTGCTCTGGTAGATCCTGTTCGGTACTCGGATATCACCCAAGGTGCGTGTGCGCACGTGCAATAAAAACAGTCAAACGAGACAGGTGTCGATATGTCGAACAACGCTAAACTATAACGTCGCGCGTCGTTGCTTGTACAGCTCATGTTTGCTACAGTGATTTGCAGCCTCGGCCAGGGGTCCGATAGACAGCAGTTCGAGGTCCACCGCAGACAATCATGCCTTGCTATTCTGCAGCGTGCGGGGCCTAACAGGTAGGATGCAACCACATCACGCACCATCCGGCGAACATTTTCCTGCCGCGCAGTGGCTGTTCTCAAGCAGCTGCTCGGACTCTCTCAGTCTCACCAGGGTTCAAGGAAGTATATGTAAGACCACACAGGCTTACAAACCTGGGACGGTGTCATTGCGCAAATATCCACGAAACTTAGTCAACGCGATCTCAAGATTTATAGAACTTCGATGGAGAGACGTCTTACTGGGTAGGTTACTGCGGGGTAGTCGTGACCGTGCGCGAAGATTGACCAGAAAATGACAAACACATGGACTTCTTACGCGACATTACGCGCGCGTTTTGTACTTCTTTACGTTGACCAGGAAGCGAAGTGCCGTGCTAACCGCAAAGCTGCGGCGCGCGTGTGTGCCATCTTCTTTCGCGATGCCGTACGGTATATTGTTTCCCCTTTCACGGAACAAAATCTATACAGCCTGACGAATTCACTTCTGTTCCGTAATGCATCACCCCAATGCAAAATACAGGTGTACATCTCCTTGTGCAACTTGGTGGGATTGAAGTTCGACACTGCCGCAATAGAATCAGCCGGCGCGGAACAGACGTCGCTGCCTTCCAGCGAAGACGAAGAGCCGGGAACTCAGTCGCAGTCACCGCACACCACGGAACAGCAAAGAGGAGCTAGCGCGAGCGGTGCTTGTGCGCCAGCAGAGACGGAACAGGACTGTGGCAACGTGGGAAGCGCAGGTCGTTTTGTGGGACCTCCTAGTGCATCCCACGCTGCAGATACCGCAAGCCCAGAAACGTCAGCAGGTGTGCAACAGATAACACAACTGCGGTGCAGCCTCTTCTCTTGACAACCCTTCACATTCGCATTCAAGACGAACTCATCACTCATCACGTACAAATATCAATGCTCTCGTGTCTATTATGAATCTTCACTACATGAGAATGTGTGGACAAGAGTTGTCGATAAGCTCTTAAGTTATAGCGGGCTACAAGGTCCTTGTCCGTCGAACTTGGACCTAGTGTTGCATGCACCCTGTCCATTATGACAGTCACAATTCCATTCAGTGCTGTACTTCCATGTATGCATAAGAATTACGGATAGATGTTGAGATGTTCTGAGAGGGCAGATCCTCAGGATCTGTATGAGTGGTCTGGCCGTGGGTCAGAGTAAGTCACCCATGAGCCCCTTAGACACGCAGACTCCTGAAGTCTTCTGCTATCTTGGTTTACCCTGGTTAACCTTTACATCAGTGTGAAGTACAGCAATAGTAATGTCTTCACCCACAGCCGTGTGGATTGCTTTTTAGCACAGTCCTTGAAGCCTCTGGCTCTCACAGATTGGGAGAACTTCAGGATGTCGGGGTAGGGGTGACATAATGTTGAAGTGCATTGATGGGCATCACTTGTGCAGATTGAACTACTGCCCAGGTGAATCATGAGCTAGAGATGCATGTATTTACAATCAATGGCAGAGGTACCACAGCAGTGGATGTGCAGTTGCCCAGGACAGGGTTCGCATGGAATTTTAGTTTTGGCCACCTTGGCATTTTAATTCATGTATTGACAAACTGTGATCTTACACTTGCAATGTTTCTGTCAATGGCTGTAGATACGAAAGGGAGTGTACTGCAGGAATATCGTCAAACTAATTTGGATCGAACCATCTGAAGATCTGTTGCTGCTGTGCTTATGTAGTGCACTGTCGAGTGGACTGCAAACACTCTCTCAAGATGTGCTAGCTGACTGGTTTGGCATGCAGAGGCCTCCCCACTGCATCCACACTTGCCACATGTCTGTCACACTCGAGTCTTACTGCGATAATCAAACAAGATGCAGTGTGCAACACTGATCATTGATGTTGCTGGGCAGATACTCCAGATGCTTTGAGTCTATCACTAGCTAGTCTTATATTGCGTAGTCCAGAGAGCATCAGGTGACTTCTTGGCTGATTTGGTAGCGTGATCACTGGAATGTACCATGAGATAACATTCCGATATCCTTAGGTCTGTTTAGCAGCCCTAGGCAATATTATTTTCGCGAGATTTGCGAGATGAATGAGCATTCGGCTTACTCTAGTGCGTCGGTACTGCTCTGGGAGTGATTTTTTTACCCGCAGTACACTGCGGGCGACAGAAGATTCGCTTGTTAGTAGGCTTCTTTGATCTTGTTGGGGACTCTTCTGGTCTTGCGCCAATGGCAACCATCAACTTGGGGCATCTACGGACACTTTCGTAGTGTATTACACCCTTCTTCGCGGTACCAGGGCCCAAAAGGTCTACATGCGCAAACGCGCCACAACTTTATGTTATAGCCCCGTTGTAGGTTAGCTACAGCTACAGAGTGTGCAGGAAGCTTCTTGTATCTTAGCTCAAGCTATATGCACGTAAGCGTGCGTATCGCAAGCCTTACTGCGCCTGGTGATCTCTTTGGCACGCGGAATCAGTTACCGAAGTGGAATTGTTGACAGGAAGTAGAACTCAGCTGAATGCCCAACTATAGAGGTGAAGAAACCTGTCAAAGTGTTGGTGGTTCCGTCACGGGAAAGTATAAGCTTGCAGTGTGTTTTTAATGGACAAGTCACCACTTCTTCGCCAATAGCAGAAAAGATGCCCCTTCAAGTGATACAGATTGGAAAATTTACTGTGCGTTCTCGCCTGGTAGGGGAGCCCTGGTAGCTTTCAGAATGTGTGGACATGTTGTGCTTAGTGGTGAAAAAGCCCCGCCCATCGACAACGCACCGGGAATTAAGATGCAGAACGAAGAATATCAAACGAACATTTTATAAACAAGTTGAAATACAGAGTTTTGGAGGATGTTGACTCGAGTTTAATATACTAAAATGGGACCGAGCGTATTGCGCCAAGGTCAATTAGAACTAACCAAAAATAAGACCCAGTTGGAGGAAACCATGGCTTCCGCACCCATTCATATTGATAACGTGAATTCAGTCTTAATGTCCTCTTCCGTGTGAGCTGCACTCAACTCTAGCAGTGTGTTTGGCACACGTTCACACGGTCGAAGTATTGTACTATGATGTAGTGTAGCTTGAACACGAAATTTGGATTACGTGTGCGGGTTAAACACTGGTATTGATGAAATGAACAAATCCAGAACTTTCTGAACGATAGTTGCAGTTTGTGTGCGTGCTGCTCTCTCACAGCTGCATACTATAGCGGGCTCACACAAGTATCGATACGCTGAATAAGATGTTGCTTGCGTGATAGGCCACAGATTTATTGTGAGGGAAATGAAGCAGCTGAAAGAACCTGCTCATATGTCTCCGTTTCTTTAGATATCATTGTCCAGGGGTAAAAAGTTCCCAATAGCATCGAATGCCGCATCCTGAGACACACTTGACATGCGCCCTTACTGAGGCCGAATCACCTTGATACAAAAAGCACACAAAGATTATCTCCAAAATTATTGTGCCTGCGTAGAAGATCCGAAGGAAGCTTATCTTAGAGCAAGTTTCTCACACGTATATAACAAGATGGATAGAGATCAGACTATCCAGGCGGCGGGGTGAGTCGGCTTCAGTCATGCCATCTCATCTTATTATATAGATATTGGCAGCACAAAATGCCCAGGGAAAACATCTCAGCCCATACACAAAGCGCAACAGAGAATTGGTATTGGTACGAATTCCTTGTTTGGACCAACTATGGGACTCTCTTTACTTCTTCGCAGGAACTCTGTCAAGTAGTGAGGAACATGCGCGCTACAACAGCACGAACCTAGACCATACCTGGGGCGTGCGTTTTGAACGGTGATCGGATATACCCTTCCTCTTTGTCATGCGACGAACTCTTACGTCTTGTTCATGCTCTGGCGCAACTTCAGAAACATTCTCGGCTGATATTTGAACGTGAGGCCACCTTCTCGTTCAGAACATCAGGTCGGAGTAGATGCTACTTGATATACACGGTACTATCAGTTACTATTTAGTCAGCGCACCAACGGAGCGCTGGATGCACAGCAATGATAAACTGTTCGGAAAGAGTGTGAGAGTTGAGAAGCATGAAAATCAACTCAAGTGCATTCGACATAGTCAACACGTCGTAGCTAAACCATGACTCGCACATAGCTGTCGCTCAAGCAAACTGCAACATTTTGCACTTGATGCGCTTGATGCCATGTCATAATCATGCGTGAGTGTACAACTCCGTTCCTTGAACTGAATCGGGGCATAGTGTCCACGATTCGCATTCACGTACACTTTTTATTGTTATGGAACACGTGCTAGTCGTGCAGCCTGCTATTTGTGTTTAAGAGCTTCTGCAGCTTGGTTACCGCGGTCTTCACCCCACGTGTATTACACGTTGACAAAAAGACATTGCAAAGCGGGCATAGATATACTTTCATACCGTTCTGTCCTGTTTCTGACAGCTGCGTGAATGCCACAATAGAGCTATCCAGCAATGATCTCCTGCGAGACTTCAAGGCTCCAATAAGAGAGCACTCGACTCTATCCATACCACATGAACCAGATGCTACTTCTTCATTTCTATCTCGCTAAGGCTCCGTTTCAGCTATCGTGATACGTGATGGTGCAACCCCACACTCCGATCAGCTACACCGTGCTTTCAAGTGCTGCGACCACATCGGTACGGGGACGATCACAATAATCCTTCAAAACCGGTCAAGGTTACGAGTAACTCCAGCTACAGCCTCTGATAGACCGTTGTGATGTTGCTGTGTCCTCCTACTGCAACCAACGCTTGGAAATACATGGTTGTAGGCTCGTCTGACCTCCCTTACATCTCTTTCATCAATCTCTACTCCATGTTTATCGTATCATTTACAGTCTATCCTGACATCCAATTAGCTTCAGCGTTGCTCTTGGCACATGTCTCTGTTTGCATCCACTTGGAAGCGCAAAGTGAAGCTGATCTGCTAGTTGACTAAAAATAAGGCAGTTGATATATTGATTCCATGTTTACGGAATGCAATCCACCATCCTGTTGTAAGGATCCAGCAGCCCACAGGTAAACAGAGGAACCTGGCCTGAACTCAGCTGTTGTGCATGGCAATTTTGGAAAAACTAGATTAATACTATCTTAATACTTTTATATTGGATATCAATCCAGCCCACCCTCCATCCATACACACACAAATCTTCACGTACCAATTGCCACCAACAACTTTACAATTACACAGTTGGCAATTTCACATTTTATCAGCATTTACAATTCCACATTAACTCTTTCAGATACGACCGCACTCTTTCAGATACTATTAAGTGCAGAACGCTTAATTCCATATTGCGAGCTACACCCCAAGGCTGTAGCAGCGCAGTTTGACCTGAATTTAGTGTTGAAAGTATTGCCAGTGACATTTTCTTACCAGTCGACATCGCTTCACTATCATAGTGAGTAGAAGTGAAACGTGTCAGTGCTTTCTTTGTAAGCGAGAAGATTCTCGGAACACCTGCATCTTTCATTGTCCTCGTTAATATCCTGGGCCAGGCATACACTGCACTGGCTTGGAAGTCTCCACTGAGAAGTAATGTTCAGAATCTCGGTGGTAGACATAATTCTTTCAAACACAGCATGAGCTTGTGCAGATATAGTTTTGTTACCATGAGACATTGGAAAAGGATATTTGTGAAGAGTTATCACATACTCCAGAAGCTCTGGATGTGAAGCTGGAAAGCAGGCGGATTTCCTGCACCTGGTGGCTGTCTTCTGTAGCGTGTTTCTCGAGCTTGTTGATGCCTGAGGTATGCTGTTGAGTCTTTGTTTATTGTTGTCCGTGCCTGATGTACATAATCTTGCTACTGCAAAGTCTACAAGAGAAATATAATAGAGGAATAATAAACTTGGAGATGGTTGATAGCTCCAGGGTCCTGCTCCTCAGATATCAGTGACCCTCCTTGTGACAAGTTCAGACAATCATTGAATAGTTAGGTTATGTACGAACCTAACCAGATTTTGTGTCCAGAGTTTGTGCTCCCTGATGACATTTGTTCTCCAAGCAATGTTCATCTGTATCTCACCTACAAAAGTGAATGTTGTGTCCAAGCTTCACTGCAGTATAAAACAAGATCCGGGCCTGGAAAACTTTGCAGAGATGGGGTTAAATTGCCATGCATGGATACTGCAGAATGCTTGCAAATAGCATGATCTTTGCAGTTGAACTAACTTGAATCGAATTCTTTCCAACTTGCTCCTAGTGTAGGATACTGGACATTTATGAAACAGTTAGACGATCTAAAAGACCTAGAGATGTTGACGTTTGATTGAGGTGCATCCCCTACTTGCATTTCAATTGTTCTACATCGTTCTGAATCGTAAGTGCTCTGCACGGGTTATTCGTCATCGTATAGCACAAAGGCTTCTGCCACCGCGTCCATTTTGTTACAAATGCAATAAGAGCAAGTGCTAGCAACATACCAAAGTACAGGCAGTTGAATCAACTTTACATTTCTACATATTAATCACAAGAGGGGACACCGTGCTCCTTGCCACCGCGTCCACGTCGATGTAATGAACCTGACTCACGGGTGTCCACGAGAATGCTGAATAGTTCGGCTAAGTCGTTTAAAAATTTGAGCACTAAATCTTATTCTCCCAGAAGATTTTCGTAGCCAAGGCCAGCAACCTTTTTCGAATTACAGGCTAGCTGTCAGTCACATGCTGTTCATATCACTAGTTGTTACTGTTGATTGATAAATCATAACACCACGAACCACTACATGTAAAACATGATGAGAGCGAACAATGACTAAATCCATCACGGATTCAATGCTTTTCGATTCATAACAAGTTCGTTTGAGCGCTACTTTTCACCCTGACTGCCCATGCATAACTCCCTGGCAAGCGGATGATCTTGAAATGACAGAAACAAAAACTCGCATTATCACAAAAAGGCGGGGTACAACACGATTTGAGTTCTGACACATCCCATGGTTTAAACTTGCGTGTGGGTATGCAGACAGTAACTGCGAAAGCTGGGTTAAGAAGTTCAGTCATAGCCTTTTGCTTAATTCTCCTAGCTCTTACTGCGCTCAAATTGTTACTAGAAAGAAATGATTTACTTTGCTGATGCAATTCTATTCCATGAGATCATCGTACAGACATGACGTGATATAACAACATGGCGTACCATTACTTGTCCAGAGACGTGACACGGCTTTCACCAGCACCAAAGAACAAGTCGACTCTCGTGTTCGTTGAAAATTTGGATTCGCATGGAACAAATTCCACGTGTGGAAGAAGCGGACGGATAGAATCTCATTGCCAGTTGCTGAAGCCTGAAAATTATCTAGAAAGGTTTAGCAAGAGCAAGCGACTAACGATTGAGGAATTTCATGTGACACAACTACAGTGATATGTGCCGCTTGTTCTTCAGAGGGCAGCGTTAACTTTCTGCGGAGCACCAGCTCTTATTTTGTCACCGAAACTGGATGGTAGCAATAGGCTGCCCTCCATGGGGCAGTTGCAGGCGACAGCGAATCAGACAATCAATCGGAATCATTCTTGGACTGATGCCTCATCTCGGAAAGTGCGTTAAACGATAATTACAGCAAGCAGGTTTTGGACCAAGCATTCTGTGCTCATAGCGACGTCCCTGGACAACGCTACTACGACCACTTGTAATCGCTTTATCTACGTGTTATCAGCCAAGGATATCTTTGATTGTGTCTGTTATTCTCAGGCGCCATCGACATGGCGATCTTGCTTATCTGCATGTAGAGTCACA
Organism: Smithsoniella earleae; assembly: GCA_032356285.1. NCBI lineage: Eukaryota > Viridiplantae > Chlorophyta > Ulvophyceae > Smithsoniella > Smithsoniella earleae. Next base: position 10,723 of record JAULKQ010070684.1, on the reverse strand, counting down.
GGCCGCGTGCTTTCGGGTGGCAACTCCACTGTAGTTGCTTCGTCTGATGAACTGTGGTAAACATCGCATGAACAGCCTCAGCTTTTCACATCGTGCAACTCCAATACATCATGCAGTTATGAGATGAAGCATCTCTTGGTAAAAGAGTGGATGCCATAACGAAAAACAGTTGCTGTACTGACCTGATCAGAAAGCCTTCGGCAGCATAGGTTTGACATCGTGGTTCACTTAAAATAACAAGAAGGCGCTCACGATCTCTCGAAGTCTTTGTGACGTGTCGCGGTACTTTCTGTGCAGAATTCCACCCATGGACAATATTCCGAACCATTTACTTCGACGGGGCTGTCAACATGACTAAGTTTAGAGATGTCTGTACGGCAACAACTGGTGTAAAATCCAGCTATTTACTACAGAATACTGTGAAGTCAACGTGTGCGACACGTGTTGACTTGTGTCCAGCACATAGCAAGACAATATAACAAGAAACCGGTCGTTCAAACAACCTTCTTGGCTCGCTATCCGCACGCAATCCATTAAAAGGCACGTAAAGCACATTATTTTCACTCATCTCCGCACTTGAACAATTTATTTGTCATATACGTTTGGAGAAGGCAAAGGAACCAAGAAATCCTCGCGATGTGCCTTTTGGGTAATCCTCCGTTGAGGCATAGCGACGAGCCACTCTGGATGCACACCGTTCCCAGTCTGTTGTAAGAGGAGTATTTTCATATTTTTTCACGAGTAGATGGTAAAAGTGTGCTCGTGTGGTTAGATTGTTGAGGACCTGACTTCGTCTGACTCATAATTTGCGTATGCGCCTGCGTATAACGCTATGAAGGGTTCTAATTCGTCAAGGGAGGAGCAGCCTTTACAAAGGCAGTGTATGAGCGTACAGAGGTGCAAGTCTTCGACGAAGACAGGATGACTTCACTAGATCTCGCACAGTGCAGCTTGTGTCAAGTGAAGGTCAGGCGAACACTGTGTTTCGCTGAGATTTCTGTTAACATACTTGTTATGGACGGAAATAAATGGGCAGAATAGAGTTGCGCGTCACCTAGGCAGCAGTTCCGATGACCGCCCTCGTCGGGATGAGTCAAGGATGGAGTGTTGACAGAGAAAACGTCACCACATACTCTGACAGTACGACAATCAGGCGCAACATAGCTCAGTGTATCCAGTGATGTACGTGACAAGTATGGCGCGCTGCACTTTATTTGAAACGGACACGTACTATTCAGATATATTTCATATGTAGACATCATTGTTGCACAAAGGGAATGACAGGTTGTGTCGCCTGAGTCTGGCGACATGTGCCTGATTGACGCATTGTAACCGTCGTGGCGCGACCGCGTACTTCGTAAACGACTGCGATCTACTCCGGTGGCGATGGGGCTTGCGCCCACATTCGAGAAATCGCCCCGCCCACAGTCAGGCCATCGCGACGCCCGCACTCCAACCATCAAACCGCCGCATTCTAGCCATGTTTCCGGTTGGATTAAGCACCGATTTTGAAGATCTACCCATATATACGGCCGTGGCAATCACGCTCTTCAATACTTCAGAACCCACTACATCAAGTGGAGTTGATTTGACAGCAACACCGGACTCGACATAAGCAACTAACAACATCTATCGCATAACAAGTTTGAGAGAGTTTCTAACAAATATTACTTCAGGAAGTGCCCGCGTTTTCCAAGCTGCTGGCGAAAATCTGATTTTCACGTCTTACTAGGGAATGTAGACGATTCTAGCTTACATCTTGGGGTATGTACTACGAAAGTGGGTATGCAGCAATGCAGCCACGAGCTACTTTGTCAGCGCATAGAAAGGCTTCTTCTTTCGACTTTCTGCATTCTTAGCTGGCTGACTTGCACGTTTTGTTTGCTGTAGGTATTCTATAGAATCAGTGACAATGAATGGTACGTTCGGCAGTGGAGCAGCTTCGGGCCCAACCTCAAAATAAAATCACTTATCATTTGTTATGTTTCTTATTTCTACGTCCTGGACCTTTCGTTATTTGTTCCTGATCAAATACTGCGTGCCTCTGGTCGGAACAGGTGCTCAGCAGGCACAGATATCGGCGTGCTATCAACTAACAAGAACCACACTGCACGGCTGAAAATGAGGGACAACTACAGTCGAATGGCTTATCGCATTGTCTATAGGCAACATACCTGCTAGTTTCTTTGTTAACGAGCTCTTGCGACGCAAACAACACGACGGAGGTTCAAACTGTGGGGTACGCGAGATGGGGTCTCCAGATGGGTGCACTTGCCATCATGGACGCAGTCCAGGTCTCGAGAAAACAACCACCACACTTGAATCGCATAACTGTCGCAAACCCCGTCGCAAACAATCGTCTAGCGATCAAGTTGGTAGTGGACAACAGCAACTGTCGTTGAACACGAGCTAATACGGCCATGTGCCGCAGCCCAAGCGCTCCAGCCTACGTCCTAGTTCCCTCATTCTTGTGCAGAACAGACAGTTATTGACGACGCTGGACCAGTTCAAAGCACTGAGCCAAGGACAGCAATAAGCATGACAACCGAGCAATCACACGCAGAACTATCTGCTCAGCCAACCGGTAAGACGACAGTTCCTGCGCTACATGTCCATTCTATCGATCAAGCGGCTTCAACTGACTCTTTCCCTGACGATACTGCAGGCATCAGCACAAGTAAAGCAGCTGCTATTCCTTCCCAGGTCCAGCTGTCACCCATAACCCACACGACGCCTGCAGCAGACGAGCCAAGCGGATACGGGAAAGCAAGTAAGTTCCAGACAAGAGTACAATCAACGCTCCAAGCACGGCACTGACAGTGACACAATTGTGCAGGCGAGTCGGAAGCGGTTTGTACGGCAGAGAAATCTCTGCTAGAAGCACAGCAGCTGCAAGACGTGCAAACAGGATCTGAAGCATACGTTTTTGTTCCAACAAAAGAAGAGACCAGCAAACAAGAGCCACTAGACGCAGACTCTGAACATTCAGACCACAGCGCAGCACTAGCAAGCGGAGAAGAGTCAAGCATTGAAGAAGTACAGGCAACAAATGCAGACCAGTTATCCTCCTTGGCATCTCTACCGTCCTACAAAGTAGTACACGAGGACCACCACAGCTGTGAGCAGCAGCCCGTCACGCTAGACACGTCGTTCATCCATCGATCCGACGGCGATTCATCTAACGGTGACACCCACGCAGAGGCTGCACCACCGCCTCAACAGCAGCATCCCGCATTCACTGTGGAGACTGTAATGCCTGGAAGTATCCAGCCAACTACGTTTGCAGCACCAGAGATGGCTGCTGTGGCTGAAGTGGCCGAAGAGGCCTGCTCAAGTCTCAGGGAGAGAGAAGAAAGTGAAATGCGCACAGCTGCCCCACCAAAATGTGAAGATGAAGGTTGTGCTGAAGCCGGTGGCATTGATCAGGTTCCGGGGCCTGGCAATGTTCAAGCGGGTGGTGAGAAAACAAGCCCAGCATGCAATGGAAGTAATCCACTTGACAGTGACAACGTGCTGGAATTTGTGTCCGTAGAGCACAGAGTGCAAGCGTTTGAGCGGCTCAGCGAGCCTGGAAGTCCGAAGACACCAACAGTGTCTGGGGAGAAGCAGAGATCGGCAGAGTCCCCTGGGCTAGCAGAGTATATCATTGTTCACAGAGAAGGGTCTCAGGTTGTTGGTGCAGATGATCTCGGCAAGGAGTGCCCCGGTGCACAGCAGCCGAAGGATCCGGACAGAGCAGAAGATGAGGGGGAGCAAATGGGGGTCAGTGCTGTGCAGCAAGTAGCTCCAACGCCAGAGCGTGAAGCTGACTTACAGCAGCAAGATGGAGTGGACCCTGCATGGGTTTTGGCAAACCACAAAGAGCGGGGTGATGTAGTTGAAACTGCTGTGAATGTAGCGCTTGATGACAGGACTGATGCTGTACAGGTAGATGATGTTGAAGAGGCTGCTGGAGTGGATGATGTGTGTGAGGAGAAATGTATGGTAGATCAGCGCGAAGGATGTGATGATGGTGAAGAGATGCAGAGTACAGTAGGGCCAGGTGCGTGTGAAGTAGACCCTGTGGTTGTAGAGGTAGCATGTAGTAAGGAGAATGGAGGGCAAGCGGCGGGAGCTGGTGTCCTTTTTGATTCTGCGGAGGGAGACAGATGCGAGGTAAGTTGAGGTGCAGCCAATTTGTGATAGTGCCGCCTTTGCTGTGCTTGAGTGTCTTGGGGCTGATTACAGGGGACAGTGGTGGATGAAAGCAGGCTGGCTGACCAGGACAGCGTGTCTCCTGGTGGGTCGCAAGAGCTGGGGGTCCTGAGGGGTTTCCAGCGGCACATTTTCAAGGACGAGAAAGCAGAAACTGATTTTGTGGTTATGCCTGCCCAGGAGGTGGTGGTGCAAGATGAGACTGGAATCGATGCTGTCGTAGTCGACCACAAGGATATGTGTGTGGCTCGTGAATGCGCAGAAGCAACAAGTGGAGATGCTGCTTTGGATCACTCAGTAGAACCGGCACCATGTGGTGGTATGTCCGGCCTTGTGCATGTACAATCCTTTGTTCCCGAGTCTAGCGGAATCTACCCATGAGACTCAACCATGCTGTAGGGCTGGTGGATGGGCGAGGGGCCGGCTTAATCGTGCAACATCAAGCGACCGAAGACAAGGCACCTGCTGGCTCTGATGGTGAGGATGTAATCTCATCTAAACAGGAAGGTGCAGATGAGAGTACAGTTGAGCATGATGGCAACATCAGGGTTGAGACAGAGGCAATCGACATAGAGGCAACAGTTGAGGTTGCAGATGTGACAGGGTCAGGTGTGTTTGGCAGACATTGTTTGCTGGATTGGGGGCACTGCTTGAATCTAATCTCCCTGTGTCACAGTTCCATGTTCTGCAGAGGAGGCTGATGGTGTCAAGCAGGAAGGTGATGATGCTGTGGTAAAGGAAGATGTGCAGGATGGTAGTCCGGTCACCATTGCTGTTGGGGAACAAACAGCTGCAATTGTTTTAGCAGAACAGCAGGAGGTTGAAGATGCAGAGGCAGAGTTGCAAGCCCCAACAGGTAAGGCTATTTTGGCCTGATTGGCCTGATTTGCTTCACAAATGGGTGCAGCTTGAGAGTTTCTGCCTGTGTGACAGTGGTGCACTTGCAGAGGAAGCTGTGGTCGGTAGAAAAGGAGCTGCTACTATGGCGAAAGTTTGTGAACAAGGGGAGGCACTCCTTGAAGAGAATCCTGTTGCTGGAAAGCTGGCAGATTCAGGGGTTGTTGATTCGGCATTGCAAAGTGCTGACAAGGAAGCTGCGGGAGGCAGGGAGGATGGCGTTGAAGAAGACGATGCTGATGTTTTTGTGCTGACAGAGGAGCCTGTAGTGCAGAAGGCAACTGTGGAATCCATGCTTCAAGCTGATGAGGTTGTGGAGGAACAGGCAGCTGAAGAGGGTCAAACATGCACAGAAGAATTGGATCTGAAAGCCGACCCAGAACCTGTTGATGGGGTTTCGCATGTAGCAGACCTGTCTTCTGCCAAATTTGAAGATCATTCTGGTCGAGATGAAGGTGAGCTAATCGAACCCACACCTGTAGTTTCAGAAAAGATTCAGGAACAAAATCAGAGTCTCTGTTTCTCCCGTTCCAACTGGAGTTGTGCAACATGCTGCAGGAGATACAGTAGAAGGAGTCGCTTCAGGTAGTTGGCAGACCATTTCTGCGTTATTTGTCAATTTCGTTGTCCCTGTGGTGATTGTTTTACTGCTGTTTTTCTTTGCAGTGCCAGCCATTGAGACAGTGGAAGACGAGCAAGCACTGGACAAGGATGATCAGAGTATGGCTGCTGTTGTAACGGTTGTGTTGCAGGTAGAAGACCCCCCTGAAGTGGTGCCTGAGGCGGGAGGTACTCCTGAGGTGCCTGGTGGACTGGCAACCAGTGAGCGGGATGAGGCTGCACCTGATTCAACACCAGGTGTGTGTTCTCCATCATTGTTGAGAGTGCGTGCAAGGTCACTCAAGAGTACACTGTATAACTGACTTGCAACTTTGGACCTGACTGCAGAGGAGGGGGATGGAATTGAAAGTGCTTACAAGCAAGCTGCGTTGGAGCAAGAACCAGCAATGGAGACCAGCTTCCCTGAGATGGAGGACGTTTCTCCTGTAGCTCCGGAGGGAAGCAAGGAGCTCACTGCATCTAGCCCAGGTGTGCTCTACAAGCAATCACCTCCGAGCATGGCACACTGTGCTTTCAAACATGGCTCCCATTGCAATGCAAAACTGCATGTTGTGGTTCCTGAAAAAGTGGAGGCGTGCACAGAAGCAGAGCCTGGTGCTGAAGGAGATGAAACGGAGCCTTGTGTTGATGTGGTGAGCTCAACATCTGAGATCCAGGTTGCTCCTGTGACTGAGCATACCTCACGTGAAACTCAAGACGACAGAACAGATGCCCAGGTTACTGTAGATGAGCTTTCACCAGAAAGTATCAGAGAGGTCCCAGTTGTGGAAGAGACTGCAACTGCCAAGGCTCTCCTAGCACAGGGCACTCTGCCACTGGAATCTCCTGTCCTCTGGCCAGGTATGCTGTACCCAGAAGACAAACACGCTCATGCGATCAACGATGATTCAAGTTGAAGGTTGATCTCCACTGTGGTTCCCTTGCAAAACAGAGTGTTGTATTGCAGAGAAAGATGACACGCCAGGAGCAGCAGACATTGAGGACGCAGTACCTGGTACTGAGAAGCTAGACACTGTTTGTGAAGAGACCGAGGCAGAGCAATGCAAGCCAACACAGGAGGGCCAAGCAGCAGAGCCACCTGCCCCCAGTCCTGGTATGTCCCTGCTGTAGTAACTCGTTGCATCTGGCAGGTGAGGGTGCTACAACCAAATTCCACCTCCTTTTGGAACCTTGTATTATGTGCAGTTGTCGCCACCATTGAGGAACAGGAAGCCATCATTGTACAAGAGACAGCTGGCCCACCAGAGCTTGCTGGAGAGGTAGCAAGTGCTGCTCTAGATGATGGTGATAAGAGTCCTGACAAGACTGGAGTTAGGGATCCAGGTGTGCTACTAGGAGAGCCGCATAGCACTGAGTTGTTCATACAGAATGTTCTGAGACTGGATCATATGCTAATGTTTCAAAATGCTTGCAGAACTGGAGTCACTAGAGGCTGCAAAAGGGCTGGAGACTATTGGTGTCCAGGGCATGCAAACTGTGGATTATGACGTCCCAGCAGATGGGCGTCCTGGTCAGGTTGCCGATGAATTGAATTTGCCAGCCATTGTCCACCCTGTTGTGCTGGGGACAGCTGGTGTTGCTCCTGTGAAGCAAACATGCGCAGAGGCGGATGTTCCCGTGGACTGTACATGTGCTCCTTTGATAACCGAACTGAATGGTGCGTTGGTTAACTATTTCAGATTTTATTGTCTGAGATCTTACGTTGTCGGTTACATAGTGTACTCTTGAGTGACCTTGTGCGCACTCTTAGCACAAGGGCACTCATCAACACTGTCGGCGTGCAGGGCTGCCCACCGATGATGATTTGGAAGTACCAAGAGTTGCTGAGGAGTTCAAATCAGACAGTGATGTGCCTTTCATCGAGTCATTTGAGGTAGACACACAATGTGAAATTGATGTAAACGCTGCAGAATCTACTGCCCAAACAAAAGGTGTGGTGACTCTAGCTCGCTGAGAATGATAATTTTACTTCCCAGAAATGTCCTTAGATCTCATGTACTGAGAGTGTTGTAGAGCCAGAAGAAAGAGCTCCTGAAGTAGGAGTTACACCGGCTAGTGAACAGTCTGACGTACCAGAGGCGATCCTAGAACAGCACCCTGCGGATCAAGATGGCCTGGATAATGCTCTGGGAGCAGCGAAAGTCAGCCCACCAGCAGTTGTTAAAGAAGATATGAATGAGGAGGCCGATGCCAAGCAGGGTGAGCGAGAAGCTGTCACAGCTGATGTCACAGCACAGCGGCAGATTGTAGGCACTGATGCCTCCCAGCCTGCTGCCGAGGAGTGTGAAGCATTGGTAACGTTGGCTCCTTGCCTGAGCCCAGAGGCAGTTGCAGGTGTTGGAGGCAGTCCAGCACAAGCAACTGAGGACGTTGATGATAATTCTGCACCACACAGCTCTGAAGAACAGGCTGTAATTGAAGTACCAGCAGATGAGCAACAGCAGAACGTCACCACAGATGACACATCTGAAGCAGTTGTTACTGCTGCAGAGGTGAGGGAGTCCTTGCTTGAAAGTCAAGCAACTCCTGTACAGACACCAGCCATGGAGAAGCAGGTGACTGAACAGCAGGCTGTACCTGAATATGCTGCAACAGAGGAGAATGTTGTCTCTGAGCAAACTGCCATTCAGGAGCAGACCGCAGCGGAAGGAGATGATGCAGTTGTGGAGAACCTGGGTGCTCCTACACAGCCAGATGCTGTTGATAAGCAGCGAATACAGCAAGAAGCTTTGAAAGTTGGTGAGGCAGGCACCAAAGCTGATGAGGCTGAGGCAGCTGTGGGAGAGACAAATGTGAGCAAGGAAGCCACGCCAGAAGTTACATCTGGCCCTGAAGAGGCTCCTGAAATACAGGTGGCTGACAAAGTGGGAGGAATTTGTGACCCTGCCGAGGCTGAGACATGTGAAAGAGATACCAGTGGAGCTGAGCCTGCCAAGGTATGCTAACCACAGGTGCTGGAATGCATCTGACTGTGCTTTTTGGACACCGGCGATTGACATGGTTTGTGTTCAGGTAATGGCAGCTGAGCAAGCTGAGGCTGTAAAGGAGAGTGAGGCAGTGGAAGCTACTGATCAAGTTGTTCCATCTGATCCTGAGGCTGAACCTGTAGCTGAAGATGAAGTTGGAGAGGTATATGTGGAGCTTCCAGCTCATACTGTTTTGTCAGAACCTGTGCCTCCATGCCCAGCAAAGATTGTTGAAGAGGCTGCAGAGGAACCACCTGGTCAGCAGGGGCAGGAGTTTGCTGCACTTGAAGTTGACACATCCCAAGTTCTTGTTGAAGCTGATAAGGTGAGATAGTGTGAAACACAGGGTACGGAAAGAGCTACTAGAAAGCTGGTGGCTAACTGTGCTTTCATTCAGGGTATATCAGCAGAAGAGACCGCTGCTGTCAGAGCAGATTCAGAGCCTGTCACAGTTGAAGTGGAAGCTGGGACCTGCGCTGCAGCGCCAGAGGTCATTACAGAAGAGTGCAAGGTACTTGTAGAAGGTGTTGAAGAGCAGCCTATAGAACAGAAGGTGATTGAGCTTGAAAAGTTCCCAGAAGTTGTGGAGGTCCATGAACACGACACTCGTGATGAATTTGAAACATTGGCTTGTGAAGTGTCTGCTGAGGAGCAAAAGCAAGATGTTGATGAAACTAACCAGGTGCGTAACTTGAAAACTATTGAGTATTACCAACAGGTGTTCAGTCTATTCTTGACAAAGTATTCACGAGTAAACTGGGCATTTATACAGACGCAAGAAGATCCTGTTTCCTTGGAGGCGTCCATTCCTGATGACTGTGAGAAGGTTTTCGAAGTAGCTGTTGTGGTTCAGGAGTGTGTCTCTCAGCCTGTTGTTGCAGACGAGGAGACAGCAGCAGATGGTGGAAGCAGTGCATCTTTGCTTGCTTCTCAATGTGTAAATCTGAATGCAATTGGTGTAGAAGGCTTTCAAGAAGACTGTGTGGTTGAGGTTTCCACGGACCAAACTGCAAATCAAGTGACAGCAGAGTTGAGAGCTGCTAATGAGCAAGATGTCACTCAAGGCAAAGTAGAAGGCATCTGCCAGGAGGTAGATGCAAAGGAGGCAGAGCCAGTCACTATAGCCGAAGAAGAGCAGCCAAGTGAGCAGGTTTCAAGCACTGAAGCAGCTGCAGAAGCCTTTAAGGGCGAAGTACGTGATGCTGAAGCAGACAATGAGGTGGCACCTGCACCTGTTGATGAGCCAAGTCCAGAAGACACCAATGTTCAATCTGATGATCTTGAAACGTGTACTGAGGGGCAAAAACAGAAGGTTGCAACTATCAATACCCCTGAAGGTGTTGTTGATATTGCACAGGTAAGTGACCTGTGCATGCAAGGTACTAGAGACATTCTAACTCGGACATTTCTAATGGCTGACAAACTCGTACTTCAGGGTGACGGATCAGAGCAAGTTGACCAGGAACTGGTAGCCACTAAAGCCACAGAGGTGGCAGAGGAGGTTGTGCAAGAAATGCCTGCTGAGGCTCAGCCTGCTTGGAAGGCAGAATTGCTTGCTGATAGTAAAGTTGAAGACATTGAGGTTCCAGCTGATCCAGCTGGGCCGGAAAAGACAGAGGCTTCTTCTCCAGCTGCGGTAGTTCCTGAGGACATAACCACTCAGGAGGAGATGGAAGAGCAGGAGTGTTCTCACAAGGATGTAGCCGTTACTCCGGTCACAGAAGCTGATGGCGCTAAGGTACTGGAGGCCGATAAAGACGAACAAGACACTGACCATGTTGCTCTTGGAGCATCTGCTGTTGCTGAGGAACCAGCAGATCCACCTGCTGATAAACAGATTGCCCAAGAAGAAGGTTTGCTGGAACCTGAGCCACAAGTCCCCGCAGACCAGGAAGAGCAGGCTGCAGAATCTGAAGCAGCTGTGGAAGTGTGTGCAGATGACGCGCATGATATTCCTGTTGCAGTTTCTGAACCTGTCCCTGATGAAGGTGTCAAGGTGCTGGCAGAAGGAGGTGGTGAGTGCCAAGCTGAAGCTGTTCCATCCG
>JAULKQ010070673.1:0-19929 GCA_032356285.1 Smithsoniella earleae | reverse complement strand
CTCCCTACCCAAGGTAACTGGGTGATCGACACTGGCACCTTCCAGAGTGCTCTGCGGTTTGTTCTGGGAGTATCTTTGGCACCACCGATGAAATGTGGCCACGTGTGTTGATGCGGCCACAGGGGCCCCTCTGCCCACCATGCAAGGTCCTGCTCCAACCTTTCAAGCAACCAGACCTCGCGCCACAACTTCATCCAAAATTAGGTGCGTTACGGCTGCCAGAAGGCTGAACTGGACACGGCACTGGAGCCCAAAAACCAGCATCTGACCGGCATCCAGCCATGAGAAGCAGGGTACGAGAGCAGAGGTGACATCCTGGTAATAACACTTACCAACATAATCAACGTTAGTGTGTCGGTAGTGCATCCAGCAGGTGTTACAGAGCAGAGTGCAGCCAGCAAGACACCAGGGTCTGCTGAGAAGAAGGATGAGCTCAAGTAAAGGAAGCATGCGGGAAGGGGAGGTGAGAAATATAGGTTTGTTCCATTTAGCGTTGTGACGGTAGATTAAGAGGGTCTGCTGACCGATTTGTTAGAGAATCAGCAGAGTGTGCCAGCTCTAGCAGAGATATTACTAAAGCGTCGTTTGTGCGATTTGTGTACAAAGAGATTAGTGTGTCCTTGATTTGAGGCAATAGGTTCATTCTCCAACGGTATGTCTGGTCTATGGCTAGGAATATTAGGCATCGGTTTCAACAAGGAGCTGAAGTACCGTCCTGTGAGTGATTTTTTTTTTTGTATTGGTTTAGTCAACTACAAGACTAGCGGTGATATTCCTGAATATGCTTCAATTGCATCTGTAACGTTAGTGCACAGTGGCCAACAAAGAGTCAAGGTTCGATCCAATGACAGGGCCCTCAGGGATATTTTGTAGGGCTACTGGTCGGTGTGATAAACTAGATTATCACAGGTAGATATATGATTAAAGTGTCTGAAAAGCATAAGAATATGCTCTGTGAGCAAGTACCCATCCTCACGCACGGGCACTTCCAGGGGTTTGTCACAGTCGGTCCTGCCAGACACAGTGACAGATACTCAGCCTAGCTGTTTAGCAGCTATCAACAAGCAGCTCCTGAACAGCCTGCAGCATTGAGCTTCAAGAAGGATTTCAGAAGCAGAACACAGAAGAAGTCTGCACAGCAGGTATGAGCGGATGCTAAGCAATCCTTCCCACTGGCAATCAAGCCAGGAGAGGAAGCTCAGGGAAACAATTAAATATTCTGGATGTGACCCTTGATGGCATACTCTATGACGACGTGTCAATGGCGCTTCCTGCAAGGGCTGCAGAGCGTAAAATAGCCAGCTAAAACCCGAGATCTGCAGCAAAGAAATGAGATACAGATAAGCAAAAGAAGCAAGGCAGGGGGGCGAGACCGGGCCTAGACATTTGTTCCTTTTAGTATTGTAGAATATGGTAGACTAGGTTTGCCTGCTGATCAGTTTACTAGAGAACCTATTGAAAGTGCAAGTGCCTTTAGGAAGTTGAGAAATCATTGAAAAATCAGCGTTTGTGCGGTTCATCTACAAGAAGATGGGTATCTCTTTGAGAAGAGGCAGAAGGTACATCTTGCAGCTCTACTTTGTGTCAATTGCAAAGAAAATTGGACATGACTCCCAGCAAGGAGCACATATACCGTCTTTCGAGTAGTGCTATCACATTTGAATCAACAATATAGCTGTTGGTTGGGTGCCTGATTCTGCTTTAAGTGAAGTAATGTTGAAGTGTGGTAGAGAGCTCCAAGACATATGTATCCACATTCTACCACTCCTTCCCATGATCAAAATCACATGGTAGCTGCATACATGACAGCAGCTCAATAGGATTCTACAGCAACTTCCAAAGGGCTTTGTGGCAGGATCCAGCAGCTGTTTGTTCTAGTTCATAACAGTGGACTGCACAGGAAGTGAGGCAGTATGTGCATTCGTGCTGAAGTTCATCGGCCCAACCCTCTCATGTTCTCTTACCCCTCCCCCTTCTTGGTGTGCAAGCTTGCTTATCCCACTGAAGATACATGTCGGAGGATACACCCTGTAGCTATCAGCAAAATGTGGCTGCTGCTCGTCTAAATTTGCACCATGGCAGTCTACATATACACAGGTTACGGAGCAATCCTTGCCAGAGGGGGCACACCATCAGAGCAGGCAACTACAGGTGTCCAGAATACATTGTAGTCCACTTGGACTGGAATAAGGCACTCAAATACACTATCACACCAACATTGCCAGCCTGCTCTTACAATCAAGCGATTGGTTGCCCAGAAGCTGGAATGTAACAAGGGGCTCCTGTTCTTTGCCCTGAGAGTACACCAAGGCCAAACACAGTGGTGGTGCAGGCCCTCAAGTAGCTTTCAAGGTTGCGCGCACGCATGGGAATCCAAATTCAGGTTCTCTTTGACAACGTCAGCCACAAAAGTGCACTGCATGTTCCCACTGTCCATCCACAGGAGCAGTAATAGCCGGCACAGGCCTTGACCACAGTACTAACAGCATTGTGACCGCAGGGTGCCCCAGTAATGCAGCATCCATCTGCAACCATGCAGCAGTTGAAGCAGCAGCTGCTGAGCTGGTTGGCAACATTAACAATTGGCATGCAGGCCAAACTCTTGCTGAAGTCACTCCAAGCAATAATGATATGCCACAACTCAGCCTGCTGAGTTCCCTGGATGGCCTTGGTTCCCAGGACTTGCTGCCAAGATTAGGACAGTGTGCAAAGCAGCTTATATTTTGGCAGCCACCCTCACAAGCAAGCTGGAACACCCAGGACTTCTGGTAAACCTCCCAGGTTATAATGAAGTCCCTGTTACAGCAGGCAAATAGCTCCTGACCAACCTGCAGCATTTCGCTTCAAAATTCGGAAGAAGGAAAACACAGAGAAATCCTGTTGATGTGTTAGTGGTGCATCTTGCAAGTGTCATGAAGCGCAGCCAGCAAGAAGATGTGATCCACAGTAGACAAGAGGGCTACAAGTTAGTTCCTATTCATTGTTGAAACATATGGTGGGCTAGGTTTGCCTGCTAATTAGTTTTTTGGAGAACTCGCTGAAAGTGCCATTCGGAACAGGGTAAGCTGTCTGCAATCAAGTTTCATTGTGAATCAAGGCACATTAGGATACGTTCGAAGTGGAAAGATAATGAAAGAAAACCTTGGACTATGGAAGAAACTCAGTCTTGCGCATTTGGTACAAATGCTTTCACATACCACCGTTGTACAAAGTTGAGCTGTGCATTGGAATGGAACTCAAATAGATGGAGGGTCAGCTTGAGGTGCTACAATTTCGACAGACTGATTAGACTACGCTTAAGGAACGGATGTGTAATCTTGTACATTTGGTAAATACATTTCGCCCTCTAGACCTGATTTGTACGCTCTTTTAGGACAACCTGCAATCATACCCCATCTTGATGTACTAAATAATTGGATAGCAGAAGAATGTGCCATCAGTCCCAAACATAATATCAGAGTAACTGAAAGCAAAACATAGGGTATGGCACAAACAGGAAGTCCAGTGAGAATATCATTTGTCAGAAGGAATCTATCATGCCTTGGCTCGGAAGCAGCATCAGATTCACAGTACCAAACACACCATTCCAAGTGTTGTAGCTCGTCTCCTGAACTGAGTAATAAGTCAAGGCTTAAGTAGAAAATCGATGCACATAATGAAATGTTGATTGCTAGTTTGTTCAAGTAAATAGTGCTGGTAAGAGTTCAGCATGTGGTTTTTTGAGAAGGTTGAGTTGTTCATTTGAAGATGGCTGGTCTTCTTGTCAGAAGCTCGGGCAGTGTTATGGTTACTTAATATGGCATGATACAAATGTGGAACAAAATAAATTTCAACATTGACATTCAAGATTTCTCTTGGTTTTGTTGAGGGTGCATATTTTGAAGTAATTGCATATGTCTGAGTTGTGCTTCTGGTTGGTTGGTTCCTTGTCTCTCACTGCCATCACTCTTTCTGCTTGTCCATCACAGCTTTCCATGAATAAAAAATAGAATTGAAGAATCTTTGCTGATACCACCGGAGAAAGATTTTCATTTGCTCGTGTGAATACGAAAATCAAAACCATGGTATCCCACACTTTGAAATTCTATTCTAGAAGATACCATTTCAGCAGGAGTTCATCTCTGAAAACGGAAGAACCTCGAGTAAAAAGAACAATCATAGTCACAAGAATGGTTTTGGAAAGTTGAAAAAGACACAAATTCAGATTGTTGAAATATTTGACATGCTTCTCACCAGTGCAGGTGGTATGCAAAGCGATTTTCTAATTAACTCGTTTCCGTAGACTTGGACTGGAAAAGTAGTTTGATCAGGCCAAGAGTCAAAAGAATTTGTCCCTTGAAGAAGCTGATATAGTACAGGTCTACTGTTGAAAAGACAGTGGTATTTACAAGTGTAATGTTTGCCCTTTCACTGTGGGGTATAAGCTGCAGCTGTACTAGTCCATGAATTCACAGGAGATGTAACTTTGGTGATTGGAACTTGAAGATCAAATGGATGTCTACAGAAAGGAGAGAAGTGGGGGCACAAGTGATTATGATTCCCTGGCTAGTTTGTGTCAGCTAGCTATAGGTATTGAAATAAGTTACTCCTGTAGAAAATTCAAGCTCTGATCATGATGGATCTGTCCATGCAGATTTGACATCTTGAACACAATTGAACAAAAGAACAATATGGCACTCATGAGTCTGCCTTCTATTCTCCCTGTATACACGTTCTACATAGCACTGCTTAATGTACTTTGTGAATACTTGTCATTCTTTTGTTCTGTTCTCTTCACCTAGCTGTGTTGGCTGCCCAATAGCCGAGTAGCCAGCTTCACATCACAGTTACATGATGTAATCACTGAGAGACTGATTCTTGTTTTTTTCATGTGTTGTCCTTTAAAAACGCTATGATTAGGCTTTACACGACATTTGACCATGTTTTTTTCTTCAAGGGATTAACTGGCACAGCTTACGAGATTAGATAATGCATGCGAGCTGTTACTAATGGACGGAAGCCAGACAAGCCTGTTCTGTTTTCAAGTCAATTGGAGCACTAACAAGCTACGAACCACCAGAGTCAATCCTTCGGTACTGTATGGAAAATCGGAGCGTGTCGCGTTAGGAGCTGCAAAATCTTGGCCGCACGAATCTAGCTCGATCGGGGTAGGCCTCATATTTGCGCTTCAGTGGCACATAAAACGAAGCAGCTGACTTTTTAGAAATACTATTGTAGAGATGAAACAAATTGTTGCAACTGTTGATCGAATTTTATTGTAAGTGCGGCGCTATGTCTACCGCGGGATACAAGTGGGTTTGCAGACCATATTGAGACCACCTGTAGCATACCGCTATGCTCGGTGGTATTGAGCATAACAATGGCAATCCTTTCTCAGAAAATGGGGCTGCGTTGTTAAGATACGATGACGGGAGCAGTGGGCACAATGCTGTAACTCGCATGGCCTGCAACACGAACTCGCTTGCACATGGCGACTATCGTGTGTCGCATCAGGAGCAGGATGACGACGTTCAAATAATGGATGAAAGGAATATCCAGATACCCTCGCTTCCAGACAGAAAGACTGGCACATGTCCTAACAGTGTAGACCAGCAGCGGAATGCTCATAATGAGTCACATTGGGCAACACGGCATGGTCATTTTGGAACAGAGGTGGATCATCCCACACTTGACTTTGTAGCTGCTCTCTAAAAGTCTCCTGTTCCTGGTGCCAGCACTTTATGTATTGCGCACCGGTGACTAACCTCGTAGTACAGTGAAAGGGCGAACATAGGCAAGAAAATGTATATTTCAGTGTACAATAATATTTTCCAGCTTCTTTGAGGGGTTGCTGGTTACTGCCACAAAGTATGAGTGTAACTGTGGTTGCGCACCATTAGGCAACGAGGTTCTTGTCACTTTTATTGCAGGTAGATGAAAAGTTAGACCCCAAAGAGCTGACTAGGGGAATACCCATCAACCACGCAATCGCACAACTGACCGCAAAGAGAGGGGTAACGAGCTCTCGCATTCAACGGTGCTGGCTCTGTCGGGTTGAGATTACTGATGTCAACGCTTACAGCTACAAGTACGTCCACGTTACAAATTATTTTCTTGCTAGCTTGATAGTCTCAATTCCCACCAACTGCACCTTGAATTTTAAGTGCGTGACTGGTATTTCGAGTCGCTCGCAAGGAACAAAAGACATTACTTCCAACTGAGAGCGATTTTTACCGACATTTAGATATATGTTTTCGGTCGTATCTTCATGATTGCTGGTGTCAGCCCCTAACTGACCGTAGGTTCATCTACTATAGAAGCACAACTCTGCAGTTAGTTATAGCACATAATTCCACGCTTCGAGTCTGCCGTAATTGATAGTGTTGTAGATTATAAAGAGTCCTGTTCTGTGTCGTATTATCATCGCGAGTGCCGTTAAATATGCCCTTCAACGTTGATTTTACATTGCACGTTTTCAGATATACTTTGTGATGGGAGACCTGAGGTATGATTCGATTGTTCTTGTCATCCAACCTGATCAATTCGCAATCCTGTGTTGACTTCCTTGCAGGTTTACAAAGCAAGTTGAAGGCTGTGCTGCAGAGGTTCGGGAGTGTCGCTCATGCGCTTCCTGTTGCTTGATCTCTAACCTGCTTCAGAGATTTCTCACCATCACCGATGCAAAGAAAAGGGAACGGCGCACTATCATGAAGGTTTTACAGGTAAGCCTTTCGTACGAATCAACTTAATATAGTACAACAGCCAGATATAGGAAGTATCAGTGTTTATTTCATGATGTAAGAATGAATCCAAGGTAGCAGTAACCTCCAAGAGTCTCCACGTATTCTGGAGATACTCATTACCAGAAAGTTCTTTAGTTCATAGCGAGTGCCAAGTCTGCTGTGTACTGTACCAAGTCTTTGGAAACTACTTACAGACGCAGGCCTTCAACATCCAAATATCTGTCAGTTTGTGTATGTCCTGTGGTGGACGTATTCCTCACTGTCAAGCCTACCCATGTACACGAGGTAGTAGCAACATGAAGCGAAGTAGATAAGGAATCATTGTGCGTTGCCGCAGTGTAGGTTTTTCTGGCATGTTCAAGACTGCTTTGGGAGTTGCTGGGCAGTAATTTTTCTGTGATATGTTGCAGAGGATTGAACAAAGGGTTCCGGCAGACACATATATTTGTAATCTCTTTCGTGAAGCTGGACGAGCTCGATCATGCTTCAACTGCTGGGGTGAGAGGAAGAGGACTAAAGCTGCCACTTTCACAGCCACAGGCTCAGATAGTGTGCCAGAGCGTACCTCTCAGGGCGCAACTGAGAGTGCACCTCGGGGGGAGAGTGAGTTGCGGAGGTTGTTACTGTGCCGTGGTGATGCATACATTCTGCTCTGCAACGACTGTCTCAAGTACTTTGCAAAAGTATGGCTTGAAAAGCTGGATGCTTGCATCAAAGACGGGACTGTAGAGGTTGATACTCCCTTGCCTCAGGAGCATCATGCGCAGAGGCAGGCTGGCATGCTGCGCACAGGGGGAGTTAGTAATAGTTTCGTCCCCTCGTACGGGCAGCAAGTACCTGCTCACGACACAGTGCATCAGAGCATCTCTTTAGGGCAGCCACAGGTGAGAAACCATATTAGTAGGGTCTCCATTAAATTGCAATCTGTTCTGGGTTTTCGTTTATTGGCCTTTGCAAAGTATGCTGGGAGCAAATGTTTTTGACTGATTACCTTACCTTGTATTCTGGCACCCAAGCAGTAAATTTACCGACTGAATTTTGCTGTGGTTACGAAGATGTGTGAGAGAAACGGCCTGGATAGGTTTGACAGCGGTGACTGCAACCACTTCCATGGACAGGGCACACCCCACAACCACATGGCCTCTGTGCCTGTGTATCCGCACCTTGACTCTCCTCAAGGGGTTACATGTGCCCCTGCTTGCCTTCCTGTGCATGGTTTTGCAACTCGAAGTGTGGATGGAATGCACTCTTTGTATCGTGTTTCTGAAGAGGATGTTTCTCCGATGTTGTCTGCTTCTAGACCTCAGTGGGCTGCACCCCGCTTGGGCCACACAGCAACCGTACAGTTTGGGTATCCCTGTCAGTCGCAGGCTCGCCATTCTGTTCCTCTTCGTGGTGAGTTTGTTCAGGTTCAAACCTCAAATGAGCTGCGGTGGATGCGTCAACAGGACCATCACACTGCTAGTTTCGCCCACCGAGCTGCGCATTCCATTCCCGTGCAGCCTGCACCGGTGCGAGTCCACCATCCCAAACCCACTACTCCCATCTGCACAACAATAATGCCCGCGTAAGTTCCACCTTGCGTAATTAGTCACTAGCCTTCCGAATCCAGCGCCGAATTGCTTGTTTCCAAGGTGTTCTCAGCAGAATAAGACAATCTGGATCCCTAATAACTGCTTCGATGGAACAGAGTCAGTTGTTCGACAATGCGATTTTACTACTTACTGCGATCCACAGCCAGGCCTAACTGGCATTGCACCAGTCAGGCCCCTGGTAACCACTCATTCACATCCTGAGGAACTACCCTCGATATCACAGTACCTATCCGCACCTTGTCTATAAGTTGACGTGTGGCGCTTGAAAATATTATTCGTCTCGTGTATCAATGCACAGGACTCAGAAAGCTTCAAGGGGGGGTGGGGAGGGTTTGAAAAGGACCCGTTATTATTTCAACTGGGTATGACTTGGATAGTAATCTGCCTACCAACAGTGAAGGAAGCAAGGACTACACAAAAAGTTATCATTTGCTTTTGATTCTATATGTACTGCTTCATCCATCTCGCATGTGGATGCCCTCATTAGGATTCATGTTTCGTCGTTTCAATAATAGTTTGTAATTTTTTAGTCATGCGATGTAGATATTGTCATATGCAGATCCAACACGTTCAAACAGGGCATCGGAAGCAGGAGCACGATCTACTGTTACATCTTCAAAGCTCACAGGCACCAGACTTGAGAGCTGTCGAGTTTCAGGTGTGCTGCTTACTGTATGAATACTGCTCGAACGCTCGGGTGTAGGTTGTCGTCGTGTCTTCTAGTGCTGGTCGTTCGTGCAACTGTAGTAACATGTTATTATAACGTAGCCCACTGGTATCAGTAAAGAGTGTCCTTGGCGGTGGGGAAGTGCTTCATGTGTTAAATGTGCGCAAAATGACTTCTCCATATGTCATGCTGGGGCATTCCGGCGAGTCACTGGCCCTTCTCCCACCCGCGAAATAACTCAGACTTAAGTATAAAATAATGCAGCGTTTCTTAACATTTAGTTCACTCACTGTTTCCATTGACCTTTCATTAGTGGGTTGGTTCTGGCGATAACTTGTGACGAAAGTCTTCGTGCATTTATTTCCTGCAACTAGTTTTTGAAACCATGAAGCCAGAGCTGGTGTTAGCTTTCGTGTTGGCGGTGGCTCAGTATCGGCGAGCTGAGTATCTGCAATAGAGCATGGCTGCAGAGACCTGTGAAAAGGTAACAAGTTGACAAAATGTTTGTGTAACAATAGATGGAGATTCGAAACATTCAGCCCTGCTCTTTCCAGAGGCGAGATACACAATTAAAGCAATCAATAGGTGAAGCAAGCTGGTAAAAGATGCTCTGCGTTACGAATATGCTTGTTGATGTAGAGTTGTGTATGTAATGTTGACCGTGGTGACACTGCATCCAGTCTTGGTTGTGTGCCAGTGCCATGCTGGGCTGGAGCACGTGCATGGTCCAGTTTATGGCTGAGAGTATCAGCATTGGAGATGTTTCTCGTGTCTCAGAATTGAATGCATTCATCTGGTAGGTTGGTAGGTAGACATAGATCTTTTTTCCAGTAGTGAAATCATTGGACTCATTTCAACGCAATATAAAATGTTGACATGTTTCTAGAGCCAGTTCAGACTATATTATACTCGTGATGCAGAGCGTGATGCATCTTCGATGAACTTTTCTCACTCGGCAATTGCTTAATCGTGTATCCTTCACATGTACCTCTTGTTATACAATACATTTTTTTGTACTTGATGTCGTACCACAGGTCTCTGTGAAGGGCAACTCCAGTCCAATATGTTGACCGTGACAACACACTATGGGAGATCGTCTTGCTTCTGAAGGTACTGCAAGCTGCAGACGTGCACTTAGAGCAAGGATTTAGCAGATACAAAGATGCTTACCTGTACCAGCTGGTACTCTCTACTGCAGAGCCTGCTGATACTCTGCCAAAACGAAGTATAATACCAGTTGAGACCTTGTGGTACCAGAAACTAGTCTCAGCAGAAACAGCCGAGTGTAGGTTTTTCGTCACAAGTGAGTGCTTGAACGAAGCTTTTGGAACGACCATCTGTTTGAATCGGCTCTTGTCCTGTTGTGGCTGGATCCAGGTCAGATAAATATCAGTGATAATTA
Organism: Smithsoniella earleae; assembly: GCA_032356285.1. NCBI lineage: Eukaryota > Viridiplantae > Chlorophyta > Ulvophyceae > Smithsoniella > Smithsoniella earleae. The sequence continues at coordinate 9,543 of JAULKQ010070673.1, read as the reverse complement.
TCGACGAATGGAGTAAGTGAAGACTTTTGGATACAGTGTGTGAACTGAAGTTCTTTTTGAATTATTCTATTATGAAAGTCTGGGTTTTGTAGAACAGCTTCGTACGTGCATTGTCAACCTCTGCTCTGTTCAGTGAAGCTCCATTAGGATTGACTACTTGCGGTGGTTGGAATGTTGCGGTAGTGAGTGCCAGCGATGCCATAGATGAGAGTTCTCAATCAGCTTGTTCTATGTAAGGCAGCCTCAACAGTTCTTCCCCATTTGCACTCAAGGTTGTGGGGGGCTGTCACCAGTAGATGCTGAGGTAGTTTGCAAAACAGACAATGACTTTTACGGTCCAGTGTGATATTATACAGTTTCTATCTACGGCCACGCAGAGTGGTTACATTCACGTTCCTGCATGTTCGGGCAAGCACTATATGCAAGACCCAGCATGCTTGCTGTGTGCACTGTAGCAAGTTTGTTTGCCTTTCTCCTTAGGTTGGCGCTCAACTTGCTCCAGACTCGAGAGGCAAATGTACTTGTAGAAAGATCATGGTGGCCTTGCATAGCCTAGAACATTCGAGAATGATATTGAACGGCTGGCTGTACCCTCACCTGCAAGGATCAGCGTTCACATCTTTCATGTAGAATAGTTCTTGCCACCCCTTGCCCCACATGGAAACGGGAGCCGTAGCTGTGCCCCAACCTGAGACAAGCGTAACAGCACTTTGTCCAGCTTTGTTTGTTCCTTTGACTGTAACGTTGCTGTCAGCACTTGGCACAGGGGTCGTTTTCAGAAATCTGTAGACAGAAGGGTTTTTTCCCCCACGTATTACTGTTTCCTGCATGATCGCTGCTGAGATGGGTGTGAAAATTTGAAGGCTCGAGCTAGAAGTAACAACAATGCTGCACAGCTGGACTCTATTGGCGTAAACAGCGTGTTGAAGCAGGCTGCAAGTCAGCCTCCCGGTCAGGATTGCTCCTTTTTCTCCAAGTCAGCTGTCATGGCAGCTCGTGATGTTCACACAAGAACTGCTCAGAGGGATCAGTGCCATGCCGCCAATTCGCCACCCCTGGCGCCAGTTTCTAAACAAGCAGTAGAACCCCTGAAGCCACAGAATTGGAAGCAAGTTGACAAAGTCGATACTGCCAGGCATCAGGTACTGCGCTCTCACCCCGCATGTTGCATGACTTAACATTGCCATTGTGACATTGAGATAAACTGCAGTTTGTCTCGCTATATCTTGACTGCAATTGACTGAGTCTCTCGCTCTAGTAGGTTTATTTAGAGATAAAGCTGATACAGAGCGCATTGTTTGGCATCCGGCATATCCTGAGTGCGTGTTGTAGCTCCTAACCACTACCCTGGTTGACCACTCGCAGTCGTTGTTACTGAGATATGTCAACTTCACGGACGTGATGCCACGACTCTTCTGCCTTCACTCCAGGGTCATCCCTGGCTGGTCAGTGGAGGTAATACATGTCGCTTGATTTCTTGTTGATTATGTATCATTTGCGTGTGGCTTTATGCCTTGATGTGTTCATCTACAGTTAAAACGGGACTATGGGGTGGAGATCCTGTATTTTTTGCTAGCTTGTTCGAGACACTTAGTTCTTTCCCCAGTAGGAAGACGTGATGTTCGTTGTGGTATGACAGAAGACATTTTGGCAGTAGGTACTGAAGTGTGGTGAGATAGCCTGCGATTGCAGAATGTTACTGGTTAAGAAGCTGTATTTCAAGAGGATGTGTTGTCAGAAATTCTGTCACTTCTTTGCATAGATTTCTCTTGTTTGTGAGTGGGTGCATGGCTCAGCAAGCTAGTGTTTTATACGTCCACTTCTATTCAGTCTAGTAGAGCGAGTTTCTGTCGCCTACCAGGGTTTTCTTTTACATTTCTTTTCGCTACTGTGGTGAGGCATGTGGTGATGCGTGATGAGATGTCGTGCATGATCAGACGAATTATGGTGCTCCTTTACTCAAAGCTTTTTGAGCTGGTTAAGCGCAAGAACTGAAGAGCACTCCTGAAGTGTGTTTGCAAGGTGTGCAGGATCACCCTATTTTGAATTCCCATGCGGAAGAAGGCCACGCTCGAGCACATGTTGATTTTACCGTGCAACCTAATTGTCGACCCCATGCAAAAGTCGTGCAATTCATCTCCGCTGCTGACCCCACCCCTGCGGACCAGATGAATGCTGAAGAGCAAACAAATCATGCAAATGCCCATGTTCAACCCTCAGGAAGGCCTGCTTTTGATGTTGAAGCAGGCTTGAAGCAGTCACCCAAGCCAAGAAAGAAAAATTTTACGATTCGCTTATCCAAGAAGAAGAGGGATGCCCTTAATGTATTCTTAGAGAAGAACAGCAGGTTTAGCCAGCTCAGGCGTGTACCTCCGCCAGATATTTCATCAATTTACAGGGATGGTGCAAGGAAGATGCAGTTGAACAGCAGCAGGGTGCAACAGAAGCCCGTGCATGCAAAGAAAGCAGCCGTTTCTGTGTCCGCCCGCAAGTTCAGAGTGGCAGAAAACAAGCAGACGGTAGTGCCAGGGCCGAACAAGATGATGGACAAGTGGACTCGCACACTGGGGAACGGCAGAATTGTAGATCAAGGCCAGGAGCCACCAATATGGACACCGTTAGAATTTCAACTGCTTGAGCTGTGCAAGCAGCTTGGAGTTGACACAAGCCAAACCGAGAAGGAATGGGTATCTCGCAAACGGTTGGGTCTTGAAATGAAGGACAACTGCACCAAATCCTTTCCTCTGCCTGGGGGGGGTGCTTCTTCTAGCAAAGGACCAGAGATCGTTTCAAAGCGTAGGCGTGAGGCTGTAGCTGAGGTTGCTAAGTATGTATTCAGAAAAGTTCAAGAGGATGACGTAGCAGGGGCAGTCAGGGAACACGATGAGAAAAGTACTTCGACACAAAGTGAGCACCCTTTGAAGTCGGATATTCCAAATAGTGAATCTATGGACGTTAACCATTCCTTTTGTAGTAAATCGAACAGACGTGAAAGAATGGAGAATAGCTTTTGTCGCATGTTAGATATGGCTGAACAAGTGCTGTCACATCGCTGGTCGTGTAACCCTGGCTGAGGTAGCAAGTGTAGGTTTTTTAGCAGGTTTTAGCGTTGTACTACCTACCGGTAACGTCTTAAAATTTTGATGATTGCATGTTTACGAGATAAAGCTAAAAGCAAGCAGATGCAATAGAGTGTAACAGTCTTGATGCATGTATGCAAATGAGTGATTCTTATATCGACATGCGCATGACCTGCTTGAACTACACGGAAAGCAAGTTAGAACATTCGCTGAACTTCGATACTTGTTTGAGCAAGCACGCCATGACTGATTACCGCTCGTCTCATTACTGTTCTCAGGCAATTGTTCTAAGAACTCGGGAAAAACTGGGTTTACATGGGATTGTTATTAATATTTTAAACTACTTTAAATCTTGTGGTCACGTCCAATACAAGACTCAGTATTGTGCCCCGAACTGAGACCTTTTCACTCAAGAGCATTTTTGGTCTACATACACAAGCTCGCTCTTAACCAACCTACGATGACACAGCTCAACCTTGCATTCCAATCACGACAGACAGTCGTGTCGCCTGATGCATCCCACCAATTTGGAAAAAGACTCAAGCCTCGAAATATCAACATCATGAAACTCTAGATGAACCCCATGGTTCACGCACACGGTGTAGCCTTCAAATTTGTCATATGAACTTTGTGGTAATGCCACAGCCAGCAGGTCTGTGCACAACACTGTGTATCACAATGAGACACAACATGCTAATGCAATTGCTTGAACAGTCGAAAGCAAGCAGTTGCATGATTAGTTTTCACTTAAGCACGTGTGACAGAGATTGGCTACAAGAAAATAGTTGCCTAAGCTCGAGTAACAGGTGCTCGCGTTCCATACGGCGGCCAGGTATTACCCACCACGTTCAAAGCCGTTTGACCTCCAAAATGCTAGTGCAAGACTCATGTTCGTTCCCAATGTTTCCAGCAGCTCCCTAGAATACTGCTCACCTGGGCTGCTCTATGTAGGTAATTTGCTGTGACTATGCAGCACTTGTCAAGTAAGAGTCAGCACTGAACATGCACATTTAATCCAAGTAGCAGAGTGTAACTATTGTTTTGTTCTCCTTGGCATCTCTACAGGTCTGGAGCAGAACCTTGCTGTCATGATAAGCAAAGCAAATTATCTGCTGGACGTTGGATATGATCTTGGAATTACAAATTCTGCAACAAAGACAACTTGCTTTGACCCCTGCCAACAAGTATTGCGACATATTTGATTGTATCTATCACAGCGGCTCATGTAAAACCCAGCACATTTTCAAGACATAAATATACAGGCAAGACTGGAAGCACAAGCTGTGGTATCATGAATGCAACCAAATGTCACACCTGCTAGCTTCAAGAAGAGTCAGATTGTCGTTTTCTGACATACATACAAGCTGTTGGACTGATCTAAGGAGCTCATGTAGCTCCTCCGGCTGTCGCTCCAGACTTTGTGGAAGAATGACTGTTAGCAGATCAGGCCTCTCTGCTCTCAAGGCACCCCTGATAACTGCTGCATTTGTCCCAGTGCCTCCCGAGGTGTATATATGGTTTCCAGTAAGAACCATAGCGTACGATAGTATTTCCACGAGTTTTTGATGGAGGAACCCCATGTTCCGTGTGCCGAAGAAGCCTGTCTTCTTGGCTCCATTCTGCTGTATCGCAAGCAGTTCCTGGAAACGTTGTGATTTTTTCTGAATTTTTGGTTGTAGGACGGAATGGCTAGCGTATAATCCAGCTGTTGCAAAGTCTGCGATACCAATCGCAACATACAGGCCTCTCCGAATGGTTGCGCACACTCACTCGATACACCAATCTACACAAGCGCAAAAAGCTCTAATAAAGTTGAGAATAGGGTTACATGGAATGGAAAAAGTAGTTGGAACCAAGAAATGGAGCTCCCCTGCGATGAAAGACTGGGAAAAAGCTCGGTTCTGTGAAATAAGTGTAGCGGATAAAGGATCCGGAGAGGTGAACGCTACTTGCCTGTAAGTAGTCAATATCCCCGCATTCTCGCTTCTCTGTCCGCTCTAGTATCGCTACTTGTGGTTCCGAGCCTTCAACAACGCTCTGGGCTTGGTTTGGCAAACGAATTCCAGGCTCTCCGGGCTCTGGTCGGTCTAGTGGGTCAGGTGCAAGGAAAAAACAGGTGTCTGGTTTAAAATTACGGTCGTCAGGAGCGCAATGAGCTGAAGGGTTACGTGTCGGCACCAACGGCGTGCTAGGAAAACAAGCACGCTTCACCGGTTTCGCGTTTACACAACAACGCGCCATATTCGATGACATCCATTTCTTGGCTGGGAAGTTGGTAATTTACATAAACAGCTCCCTATTGACTCGTGTTCTACATCGAAATTAGCTTTTAATACTAGATCGTCGGAGCGGTCTTCCAGGTTCGCGCCATGAAACAGCCAGAATAAACCATATTTTGGTCACAGCGAACACAGAAACAAATCCTCGTCGTCAGTGAGCACCAAAATGCATTCAAAGAGAATGATATCCACCCATGAGCACATAATCGCTACACTATGTGTTACCCACTGTTGATGCGTACATGCGAACTCTACTTTGTCAGCTGTTGAGTACATAAATCTTGTCCTAACACTGTTGAACTCCACGTGCCTTTGAACGTCAAATGTTGCTTACTTAGTATATTTTTAAACTTTCTGCGCTACTAGAAGAATACTCGATCATGTATGACTGTCTATGGGTTGACAGTATTCTGGCCGACCGGGGGTTTGAAGATGGCAAAGCCAGTCATGGGAACGTCAGGCCCCATGTTCATAAGGAGTCTAGTGACGCGGGCGCCTTGAGTTGAGGGTTTTAAAGCTCTATGCCTTAGAATTTCGCTGAAGCCTTTGGGACCTCGGCACGATACGCACGTAGGGTGACATAGAGTCTAAACAGGTATGCCCAGTCACTACAAGTTTCCTAATTCAACTAAGTTGGCATTGTTACTCAGAGGTCTCTTCTTTACAGTGAGCATTCACGGCTTGCTGAGAGCTTGCAAATTCTCTGTACAGCTCGTACTGATTGATATGCATGTGCGTTGTTGGTTGAGCTTCAGGATGTTATTTGCACACTGGTAACAAATTCACTTGTCATTGCATCCAAATTATAAATCCAGGTCGCAGATCAAATTTCCCGTGACAGCAGCTTGAAGGGTGCATCTATGTTTCCTTGTAGTTTTTCATCGGTGTAAAAAGCGTTAGGCTCCTCTCCGGATTGCTCTTTGAACATCCAGCAAGGCGCTGGAGAAAGCCGAAAAAAAGTAATTTTGATTGCTCTAGTCTGATCTATTATAAAATACCTGACGCACAACTGAATGTCATTGCGCTGAGCGAGTACATTACTTTTAGATGCATTTAAAAATCCCATGGAATGATCCGGAGATAGATTGAATTACGGAGAGGTATGGTAGTCACGAATTGACGTTGTTTATTTACAGCAACTTGAGTTCAAACATATGATCTGCGTATTTCGTCAACTCGCTACATCATGCGGCATCCAAAAGACACAGATTCTTAGATTGGCAGTGAGAACTACGGATAGATTACACGTGAACTTTATAGATGGGAATTTTCAAGGCTAGCTACAACATTCTTGTAACGACAACTTGCATGAGTTTTTGTACTTTGTAGGCAAACTGTCGGTTAGAGTACTGCACAAACAACGCGACCGCCTTAACATATCGACCACTGTATCACCATACGAGAGAAAACTGATTCTCAATAGTGGCGACAAGTGCCGATAGACGCTTTTGAAGATCTTATGGGTGCATCATGGAGTGGATGGTCGTTAACGTCTATGATTAAGCATTTTTTTGGGGAGAAAGAGTACAAACTTACAATGGTGCGCCAATTTCACACGCAATACATTTACTTACTTCCATATTTAATCTCCTGCACTCAGACTGGCTGCAACCGTTGAAGTGTAGCGTTTGAAGAACGCCGTCTTAAAATTCTAAGCATGCAGGTTGGCCTCGACAATGCGGGAAAGACTACAGCACTTTACAGGCTCAGTCTCGGACAGCCCGTGGCTACTGTTCCGACGATTGGTAGCAATGTAGAGCGCGTCAAGCTTGATAATGTCAACTTTGAAATTTGGGACCTTGGGGGCCAGGCATCCCTGAGACCGTCATGGCACCTGTACCTAAAAGATATTGATGCTGTGATAATTGTAGTTGACAGTACAGATAGAGTTCGTATTCCCATCGCAAAGCAAGAGCTCTACCAGATTCTCGCCATGCCCGAGTTGGCGAGGGCGCCATTCCTGCTACTCGCAAACAAGCAGGTCACTTCTTCAACCCATACCTCTATTCCTCCTTCTAAATGCATAGACATCTTGAGTTTTTACCACTCTGGTTTTCATGGTATCCACTCAACTGTTGTCATCCTAAAGAGTACATGAATTTACAGGATTGCGAAGACGCTATGGGGGTTTTGGAGATGACTGAGGCCTTAGGATTACAGCGAGTCACAAGCCACGATTGGCACATGCAGCCATGTTGTGCTCTAACTGGTGATGGACTCGTAGAAGGCTTTGGATGGATTTCACAACGTGTACATCGCCATTTGAAATATGGCTCTTCATGATTGCCTACAGATATGGATGAATTCAGTACTTGGTCCACACATGTCTGTACCCACAGTCTCAGCCTTGGATGGGAGCTGCAAATAGTAGGGAAGGGTAGCACATCATCCTTGCTTCCAAGAAGTAGAGCAGAAGCAAGCACCACTTAGACGTGTCAAGCTATTAAAGTAGTGCATGAGCATTAGCTATCTAGACATCCCAAGCTGTTTCCTGAATGCCCAGTGATCACAAGATCTAGGTCACAACCAGCCTAACTATGCTGCTGAATCAATAAAACAAGTCGATGCATGTTTGCAGTCAGAAGGCTTACAAAAACCTGTGTTGGTGTTAAGGTAACAGACAGTAACCCATTTGAATTCCATCTTTCAATTTCCAGCCTTGTATGGCTGTGTGAGCGATTGAGATATTCAGAAGTGTGAAGTTTTATGTAAGAAAGTATGTCATGAGCATTGGTAACATTTTTGGATGTGCAGCATATCTTGATGCATCCTCCTCCGCAGTGGACCATCTTCTGCTGGTCTGACTTTGCATGGTGAGCTTGAGTTGCTGTCTGTCGACCAGCTGGAAGATTGACACGTAACATCCAGAACACTGTCCGTACAGGGCATGTATCATACATGCTCAGTTGCTATCACGATGCATAACAAATCGTCTCATGAACCTCACTGGTAACATCCGGTATTCACATGATGAAGTTCCTAGCTAGACAATATGCGAAGCGCTTACAATAGAACCTGCATTGCTCTAGTTTGGGATTATTGTGGATAAAACTTTTCCCTTGGTAATGAGGATTGTGTAGTGCCCTTCCTCTTTGCCTCTTGTCAGCTGAGCTTAAAAATCACTTACAACTCGAGGATCTTGCATGGGTGTGCGGCGCTGTTGTACATGGTGCGAGCACACATCCATAAAATACTCGGGTAAACTAGAAATAAATTAGAAGAGCAAAGAATTGAAGAGTAATAAATGTCCTGCAGGAATAAACTACATACAATTCTTTTAGTACAGTGCTTGTGAATGTCAAACAACCTATGATTGTTAAAGTAGACACATAGACTTTTAAGCCTCGACTACTTCAGTATCGAATTTATAAATTGAATACACCTTTTCAAACATTTTACCACAAGGAACTCTAGCCCTCAATTTCATACACACTAAAAATGCACCTGCTAACCTCCTATGCAGAGAGTACGCTTCAGGGGGGGGAGCTTTCAAGCGGTGCTGTACAATAGTGGCACTATGTGCAGCAACTCGCTTTGTCAGCTGATTGTGTGATCCAAAGTCATAAACACCTGTTGCCCCAAAAGGTGTGCCTACAAGAGAGCCTGCTTGAAAGTGAGCCTCTTCCATCTCAGGAGCTTCATCACCTGCATCTTGACTACTTGGATCATCCCCTTTCAGACTATGATATGCTGGAAATGTGGTTTCCAAGCACTCAGAATTTCTACTCCCGCCCCGGCTGGATAATTGTCAGATGATGAAACGGCGCGCAAAAGTTTCTTACAATATTCCTGGAGGTCATTTTGAGGCATCCGTATTATAGCATCTTGTCCTATTATTCCCCAAGACGAAACAGTACACTAGGGATCAACATATATCAGAAAGAAGATGGAAAGCATGATGCATTAGGAAATTGTGTGGTCGATGGCATACCTGTGAGAAATCCGAGCCGTTTTGAAGTCTTGAGCTGCAACTCACGGTCTTGTTTGGCACAGGCATGAACCATCAATATGTAATCATCTACAAATGATTTTGGATAACTCCTAGCTGCCCCAAAGTCAATAAGTGACATCTTACCAGTCGCATCATTGTAAAGAAAATTCCCCCAATTGGGGTCAGTCTGCATGAAACGCCACACAAAAAGTTCCTGCAATGAACGTAAACTTCATACTGCGAATGAAGGCTT